>SJYO01004576.1:9998829-10121758 GCA_006410555.1 Capra ibex
GGACCGTTAGAACTAAGGTCGAACACAAAGAAGGTCAGGTCGTAAAGAGTACTACATGAGATGTACCTTCAATTTATTCGTCCCACTGTTATATGTCGGAACTGTATGAGGAAAAGGATAAACCTTGGTCACACAACAAGGTACAGGTCAAGATTGACAACGAAGGACTGGACGTATGTCTAAAGAGTTCTCCGTCCAATCCACCAGACCATAAGGGTAGAGAGAGTCTTAAAAGGTGTCAAATAACACTAGGTGTGTCAGTTTCTGAAACCGTATCAGTTATTTCGTTTTTATCTACAAAAAGACCTTGAGAGAACGAAAAAGGGACTAGGTCGTCTACAACCGTTAAACTAGAGACAAGGAGACGGAAAAGCTTTTGGTCGAACTTGTAGTCCTCCAAGTGTCAAGTACATAACAACTTCGGACCGAACCTCTTAAAACTCGTAATGAAATGATCGCACACTCTACTCACGTTAACACGCCATCAAACTCGTAAGAAACCGTAACAGAAAGAAACCCTAATCTTACTTTTGACTGGAAAAGGTCAGGACACCGGTGACGACTCAAAAGGTTTAAACGACCGTATAACTCACGTCGTTAAAGTGTCGTAGTAGAAAGTCCTAAACTTACTCGAGATGACCTTAAGGTAGTGGAGGTGATCGAAACAAGTTTCACTACGAAAGATTCCGGGTGAACTGAAGTGTAAGGTTCTACAGACCGAGATCCACTCACTAGTGTGGTAACACTAATAGACCCAGTACTTCTAGGAAAAACATGTCAAGAAGACACATAAGAACGGTGGAGAAGAATTATAGAAGACGAAGACAATCCAGGTCTGGTAAAGACAGGAAATAGCTCGTGTAGAAACGTACTTTACAAGGGAACCATAGAGAGTAAAAGAACTTCTCTAGAGATCAGAAAGGGTAAGACAACAAAAGGAGATAAAGAAACGTAACTAGCAACTCCTTCCGAAAGAATAGAGAAGAACGATAAGAAACCTTGAGACGTAAGTCTACGGATATAGAAAGGAAATGAGGAACCGAAAAGCGAAGAGAAGAAAAGTGTCGATAAACATTCCGAAGGGGTCTGTCGGTAAAACGAAAAAACGTAAAGAAAAGGTACCCCTACCAGAACTAGGGACAGAGGACATGTTACAGTGCTTGGAGTAAGGTATCAATCGTTTGACAATTAGTCTGTTCTCTCTGTGGGGTTCCGACTTCCGCAATATGGTCCGGGGAGAGGGTGTAATATGCAAAGACTCTATCTTGCCGTGTTCCACACAGTAGGGACCGGTATTTTGTTGACTGTACTTACAACCAAACAACTCGGTAATAGTCGGGTTCCAGACTCTTTTCCTTTTTTTTTTATTCCAAGCAGAATGTGTTTGACCAAACTTCTTTCTGTTTAAAATTTCGTTTATGTATCAAAGTAATTGTATCGAGTTCTTTTTGTGAAGATATTCTTTTTGCGTAACCAATAGAGTTCCAGACTTTTTCCAATTCAAGTCCGTCTTGGTCCACAGGAGTTGTCTCTTCCCCCCTTTCACAGTCGGTGAACGTCAAACAAAGGAGGGCGGTCAAATAAAGGAACCCCTGGAGACCGGAAGGATGGATAATTGGGAGAGTTACCATAATCTTTTCCTCCCAGAAACCTTCCACTAATTCAGTACTCCCAATGACGGGAATAATTTCTCTACAACCCTTTCTAACTCCCGTCCTCCTTTTCCCCTGCTGTCTCCTACTCTACCAACCTACCGTAGTGGTTGAGTTACCTGTACCCAAACCCACCTGAGGCCGTCAACCACTACCTGTCCCTCCGGACCGCACGACGCCAAGTACCCCAGCGTCTCAGTCTGTACTGACTCCCTGGTTTGACTTGACTTTTCTCTAGGGGTTTCTCAAGGGAATTGGGAAAACGGTACACTCCTGAGGGTCTCTTCCGTAGATGGATACTTGATCCTTCACCCAGGAGTCGTCTAGACTTTAGACAACCGTGGAACTATAATCTAAAGATCGGAGGTCTCAGTGTTCTTTGTGCACAGACAACCGATTCGGTAGGTCAGATACAGTAAAAATATCGTCGGACTTACTTGATCCTGTCTTCCGTTCTCCGAGAAATGGACTGAGGTAAGATCGGAGAGTGGTTCGGGGAGTGGATACTTAATGGTGTACTGTTGGAGCTTCCTCCACACAAGTCGACAGTAATGTGGTCAGTAGGACTAAATTACGGGTAGAGACGTGTAGTCAAGTCATAGTCAAGTCAACGAGTCGGCACAGACTGAGAAACTCTGGGGTACCTGACGTCGTGTGGTCCGGAGGGACAGGTAGTGGTTGAGGGTCTCGTGTGAGTTTGAGTACCGGTAACACAACCACTACGGTAGGTTGGTAGAGGAGGAAACAGTAAGGGAAGAGGAGGACGGAAGTTAGAACGGGTCGTGGTCCCACAAAAGGTTACTCAGTCAAGAAGCGTAGTCCACTGGCTTCATAACCTCAAAGTCGAAGTTTTAGTCAGGAAGGTTACTTATAAGTCCTGACTAAAGGAAATCCTACCTGACCAACCTGGAGGAACGTCAGGTTCCCTGAGAGTTCTCAGAAGAGGTTGTGGTGTCAAGTTTTCGTAGTTACGAAGTCACGAGTCGAAAGAACTATCAGGTTGAGAGTGTGGGTATGTACTGGTGACCTTTTTGGTATCGGAACTGATCTGCCTGGAATTACCATTTCATTACGGAGACGTGTATACTGTGACTTGTATAAAGTCTACCTGGGCTCTCTCTCAACCGATGATAGAGTTGCTCTAATCGTAAAACTCTGTTTTTCGTCCCGAGTGTTCTCGTTTCTTCTCTTTTGATTTCTCCCAACGACGACGACGATTCAACGAAGTCAACACAGGCTGTGACACGCTGGGGTATCTGTCGTCGGGTGGTCCGAGGGGGTAGGGACCCTAAGAGGTCCGTTCTTGTGACCTCACCCAACGGTAAAGGAAGAGGTCACGTACTTTCACTTTTCACTTTCACTTCAGCGAGTCAGCACAGGTTGAGAATCGTTGGGGTACCTGACGTCGGATGGTCCGAGGAGGTAGGTACCCTAAAAGGTCCGTTCTCATGACCTCACCCCACGGTAACGGAGGAGGCTCCCAATTCAATGTACTTAGGAAGGTTAGGGGTTCACTAGTGATCCTGTCTGCACGGGTACCTCTCAGGACCGGAACACGACTACCTGTCCCCACTTTGGTGATCTTGACGTCCATTGTAAGGAACTGTACTGGAGACGTCTCGTCCTAAAGAGTTTAAGTTACCAAACAAGGTCTTGGTCGTTGAGACATGAACACTTGGATAAAAGGAAAATTATCCGTGAAATACGAATTAACACAAGGTGAGTAATTCGTCCCCCAGTTTAGTAAATCATCGATTACTCTAATTACCGTACATTAAGTCTTTACTTCGTAAGGATGACTGCAGACGAACAAGTTCTTCGTGTCTTGTGTCGAGGGAGACGCGACCGTTGTTTTCTTGTTTCGCCGAAATGACTAGACGGAGACTCTCGTCACCGGTTGAGTACTCTCACACACTAAAGGGAAGTCCGATGAACTTCAGTACTGGCAGACCCCTGTCCTACTATTTAAGTGAGGTGACCCCGTGGAACTTCTGGACACCCAGAATATTCTCTCGTTGGTCCTTATGTAGGGGGTCTCACACTTGTGCCTGAGGGAAATTTTATTTCTGGGTCAGAACCGAGAGAAAGTGGACTTGACTCGTGGACATTAGAGGTACTAAAGGGCGGTCTTCGGTTAAAGATTTGGTCTAATTTCAGTGAGTGGTCCTCCTCTAAACGGGTTCCCGTTCTTTTTAAGATGTTTCACTAGACATTCCCGAGACGTAATTAACCTCGAACGTGTTACAGGAAAACACGAAGTTCTACCTTATTTTTTTACACATCCTACCTCCAAGTCGAGTCTTAGATTTCCGCTCGAGAACACCCGACCCGTCACACAAGATTTACGTTCCGAGAGTCGGGTTTCCTCCCCCCCGTGACGGAAACTCGACTCCTCCCGTGTCGTATCTCTGGTGTCGGAGGGGCCACGTCGGGACTACGGGTGTGGGGCGGGGGCGGGGCGGTTGTTTCCCTCTCTCCGTGCACGTCTCTGGACCCTCCTCCTGACTAAGTGACGTCGTTTCCCGACTCGTCTACTACTTCTGCGTCTCTTCCGGGAGGGGTGGTGGGCTCGACCTCTGTTAGTGTAGGTCTACCCAAGGATTCCGCATCAAGGCTTCTACGTGTGAGTTCGGTTGATCCTTACGAACTCTTCTCCTTCCTCTGACCGACCCCTTTCTGTTTGTCAGAGACGTGATGGTCCGAAGTTCCCTTGGTCGTTTTGGTATTTCGTTTTAGTGGTCCTACCTGTCGACGGTGTAGGACTCACAAATGATTCCGGTTCGGGTGCGATTCGTGAAAAGTCAAGACTACTGTAAATTAAGTGTGTCATCGGTCCGTCTCACCTACAGCGGGGCGGGGAGTTATGTGTTTGCTTTTTTATAGGTGTGTTTCGAAGGTCTGGTCTGGGTCCAGCGTGCGTCTCGAGGACCATGTTTCACTCTGGTTCGGGGCGACCCGAGGCCCGAGGGCGGCGGAGACCGACGGAGCATGAACGACCGGAGCGGAGAGGACCTGGTTTCGTCGTTTGAGAAGAGGGTGGGTGAGACCGGGGACGTGAGACAAGAAGTCCGACGTCGGTCTTGATGCCGTATCTGTGCTTTCGGACTAGGACAGTGAGAGCACCCTTCTGGGAGGCCACTACTGAAGTCAAACGTCAGTAGACACGGGGGTCGGACGGAAAGGGTGTCGTAGGGTGTGTCTCGAGGGGTAGGGACGTAGAGGGACCTCGACCGCGCGAGGACGAAGAGGGACTCTTAGAGTCTGGGTTAGAGGTGAAGAGTTACGTCGGAGGCACCGGACCGGAGACCCTAGTCTAGAGGAAGCTGTCGGGACGGCTCACTGCCGTGATCAGTGCCGACGGTAGTTCTTCCTATGGGAAAGAGGGAGACCTCATACTGCCTCTGACCCAGAACGGAGAAAATTCATACTACAGAGACCACGAACCGTATCTCGTTTGTAACTTATATACTTACACCGTCACCTACCTACCTACACACGCACTTGCCTACCTACCTACCTGTCCAACAAAGAGTCAACGAGTCAGTACAGATTGAGAAACGCTGGGGTACCTGAGTCGTGAGGTCCGAAGGGACAGGAAGTGATAGAGGGACTCGAACGAGTTTGAGTACAGGTAACTCAACCACTACGGTAGGTTGGTAGAGTAGGATACAACAGGGGAAGAGGACGGAAGTTAGAAAGGGTCGTAGTCCCAGAAACGGTTACTCAGTCGAGAAGCGTAGTCCACCGGTTTCATAACCTCAAAGTTGAAGTCGTAGTCAGGAAGGTTACTTATAAGTCCTGTCTAAAGGAAATCCTAACTGACCAAACTAGAGGAACGTCAGGTTCCGTGAGAGTTCTCAGAACTGAAGTTGTGGTGTCAAGTTTTCGTAGTTAAGAAGTCGTGACTCGGAAAAAATAACAGGTCGAGAGTGCAGGCATGTACTGATGACCTTTTTGGTATCGAGACTGATATGTCCGGAAACAGTCGTTTCATTACAGAGACGAAAAATTATACAGTAGATCCAAACAACATCGAAAGGAAGGTTCCTCGTTCACGGAAAATTAAAACACCGACGTCAGTGGCAGACGTCACTAAAACCTCGGGTTCTTTTATTTTAGACGGTGACAAAGGTGAAAGAAGGTGTAGTTACTCTGGCCTACGGTACTATAAACAAAAAACTTACAACTCGAAATTTAGTCAAATCGAGTGTATAGATCTTTTTCTGATTTTAGTAATTACCTCTGTAGAAGAGTACTGATCGTCGTTCGAAGATGGTTCTACACACGAACTGACGTACATGGGGGAAGTGACTTTAGTATATATTGTGACTGAAAGGGGGGTGGAGAAACCTCGTCAAGGAGTCTCAAGAGACTTGACGACAGAGGGTCGGATATCGGGAGTAAACGGCGGTTATTTTGAATTGAGTGTTGAGAGTGTAACACGGAAAGAAAAAAGTCAACTGTTACCCTACTTATTTCACTTTTTTTTTAAAAAAAAATTGACTGTGGTATTGACGAGTGAATCCAACTGAGGACTTGACACCCATACCTAGTGGTAAGGTCTCTGAAGTCTCTTCTTTGAATGTAAGACTCACTAGACACGTTTCTTGAGAGTTCAATTGTTCCGTTACTGTTGGCGGTACGAAATTGTTGGTATTGTATCATAAAGTGTCTCTTTCCGTGGAGAAGTCGTTGAAGAGACACTAGAATCGTTTAATCCAGGTTAGGTGTAAGTGCCAGGATTGAACAGGTTTGTTGTGAGGGATGTACCTACGGTCCCTCGGACGACCGGAACCGTCGGGGTAGTCTGAGTTGACATATAAAATTTACGTCAAAATTGAGAAAAGACACGAATAAGACACAATTTTTTTTCTCTCTGGTGTTACGAACCCGTTAAGTTCGTTATCTACTTTCCTTTTATAACCATCCCAGATTTGGTAATAACCCCTCTTTGCCCATACACGCTCCCACCTATTTTATGGTTTCGTAAGAATTATAAATCGGATGTGAAACGGTGCACTTGAAAATATACTGAAATTCCAGTTGTACAACCGTGTGAGTACTCTGAGGTAATAGGTTACGCTTCTTGACTGAGTAAACTTTTCTGGGACTACGACCCTTTCTGACTTCCGCCCTCCTCTTCCCCGGCTGGCTCCTACTCTACCAACCTACCGTAGTGACTGAGCTACCTGTACTCACACTCATTTGAGGTCCTCAACCACTACCTGTCCCTCCGGACCGTACGACGTCAGGTACCCCAGTGTTTCTCAGCCTGTGTTGACTCGTTGACTTGACTTGACTTTCCAACTACACAACCGTGTGAGTACTTGAGGTAATAGGTCGTCTCACCTCCACCCATGTCCGTTGACTTAAGAATTTTTTGACAGAACAGTAGCTAAAAAGAGTCGTGGGGGTTTGCACCCCGACTGGGTCAACACACCAGGGGTCGAAGTCACGACCCGAACTTCACACTGGGTGTTCGGAAGGGACGTCGACCTTACTTAAGACACAGAGAAGGAAGACAGACAGTGACATGAAGTTTACATACATCTATAATCGTGTTCTTTTGTCTTTAAGTGAATTTATGTAAATACCGTATTATTAATAAAGACCAGTAAACTTACGAAGAATTGTTAGTTTGTAGTTTTTATTTTGATGTTAGGGTAGTCTCCTCTATAGACCCCGAAATAAACAAAAATTAGATTATTCTATAAATAACCTATTTTAATCATTCTACACTAGTGTTTCACTTTAAAGGTATTGACAATAAGTGTCAATCAGTCAGTTACAGAAATTACGACATATGTCCATCAAAAAACAAACAGAATACGTATAAATATATATTTATATATACCGAAGGGACTACCGAGTCTACTACTTAGGCTGACGTTGCACCCTCTGGACCTGAACTTGGGACCCAACCCTTCTAGGGGACCTCCTCGCGTATCGTTGGGTGAGGTCATAAGAACGGACCTCTGTGGGTATCTGTCTCCTCGGACCGCCCGATGTCAGGTACCCCAGTGTCTCAGCCTATGCTGACTGATGCGTCTCGAGTCGTGTAGATGAGGAAAAGTCTAAGAAAAGGTAATATCCAATAATGTTCTATAACTGAAGTCAAGGAACACGATGTATCTTCCAGGAACACTAAATGAATGAAATATATACCATCACACATATACAATTAAAGTTTAAGGGTTAAATGGAGGTGGTGGGGCGGGTCGGAGGTGGCACGAGAAACCATTGGTATCAAAACGAAAGAATGTCTATAAATAAAAATACGTGTTGTTTTTTTTCTAAAAATTTTGAGATTATTCGTGTTTAGTTCTTTCGCCCGTCTTATAAATTGACTCTTGTACTTCTAGAGGACTTGACGTTCAATTTAGGATGATCAGTAGGAACCTTTTTACGTTTACTGTCAAAACGGGTATACTAATCTAATGCCCCATAAATAAAACTATGGTGTTTCCATAAAACTTATTCTTTATCGCCATTTGTATAAAAACAATATAAGGAAGAACTATTCCAAAGATTGTATAAAATCTTTTTCAAAGGAGGAATCGGTTGTTTCATGTTGTAGTCCCTTGTATTACGTCAAAAGAGAACTACTGACTTTTTAGGAAGTCCCTTAAACCCGGTGGGAGACTTTTTCTTCTATAATGGTTACAACGGACACACGTTGATTCAAGTTTTTACACTGATTCCTAAAGAATAATCTTGTTAGGGGTCGGTGTTCGGTAAAACGACTCTACACAGAGAGACATTAGGGTAACCAGATGTACCGTCCCCCCGTCCAACCCCCACTACTCAGTCGTAATCACCCCCGGTTCGACCAAGTGACAGTTTCTGTATTTCTGGTAGGATCCGAGGAAGGGCCGAGATTGTGTCGTCATCACTATGTAAAACCTTCTAATTAACGACAGTTTCAACCGTAAACTCCGACATTTTTTCTGTGTTCTCTGTCGTTCACAGACACTATGTTCGATGAGAACTTCTCTTTTTTCTTTGTTGAGAACGAGGACCGTAGGAGAGAGAATAAAAAAAAAAGGATCTTCCTGAGGGGTGACGAGGATTTTATTTACGGTCCACAAAAAAACGACGTAAAGGTAAATTTCTTTCTTTAAACTATGTCATCTAAAAGGTTTCAAAAGTCCCTCGGTCCCAACCTCTTACCGTGTATTTCTTAATAATTCATTGTCCCCAAACCCGATTATCCTCTAACCGACGAAAGCCTCAGTGCCCTCTACCTCCCGTCCCTAGGGACCTCTACCCTTCCTCGTCTCATTCGGGACGATAACGGAGTCGAATACCGGACGTCTCACAGGGTCCCGTCCCCTGGGGTCGAATTCGGTCAATCGGAGGGACTGAATTCCTCTACTTCGACCTACAGTCGTCGCTGGTTCCGTAGATCTCAAGGGTTCTGTTTAATGGTTCTGCGTTTTCGACGTGTTTTTCTCTTGAGGTCTCTATGTGATTTATGACTAACCGCACATATACATACCTTTGGTGTACTCTGATCCATGGCTGGGGGACGTTCCAAATATTCTCTCTTAGGAATTTCGATTATGTCCCGACCCTTATCAAGGGTAAGGATGGTTGGTCCCACCTTTTGAAGTATTAACTACCCTGTAGACAATGTCATGATTCTTCCCAGAACGGAGTCATCGGCTCTTTTAGTTGTGACGAGATCAGGGAGGATTGTTTCGAATTTTCGTTTTGGGGTTTTCTAATTCGACAAGGTTTATTGACGTAGGGTCTCGTCTCAAGTTCTTATAAATATCCTTAAGTTTTTATGGGTCTTAGACCTTCGTATTTCAGGTGTCACAGACCGTAAGTTTCTTCGTCCTTTTATCTGGGTATGACTTTTGAGTCAAGTAGTCTCGGTTGGGTCTTTAACACGTTTGTTGTCTTAATCATATGTTTCTGAAAAATTTTCATTATATTGACATCATGTATACAAGTCCTACGATCTCTTTTCATGTACAGAATACTTGACCTGTGACTCACAATAACCTACGATCTCACAATTCATGTCTGTACCTACTATCATTATATTTTTTCTGGATTTAGTTTGAAGATCTCTACTTTTTATGTCAAGGACTTTACTTTTTGTGTGACCCTACCTAATTTTTGGTCTAATCAGTAAAGTCCCTTTTAATCACTTAAACTTCTGTATCGTTATCTTTAAGAGGGTTTTACTTTGTGTTTCTCTTTTTCTGAACCTTTTTTCTTCTTCTTCTTGTCTAAGTCTGATAGTCACTTGACATCCTGTTGAAGTTCGTCGACCTCCATACACATCAACCTCAGGGTCCCACCGTTCCTCTAATTTTTTTTTTTTTTGAACTTCTTTATTACTGACGTTTTAAAGGTTTATGCCACGTTTGATATTTGGGTGTTTAGATTGATAATTATTAAAGTTCGTATTTTTTATTCTTCTGTGAATATGGTTCCGTATAGTATTGGTTTAACGAAGTTTGGTCACTTTTTGATTTTATACTATTTCAGTCAGTCACACCCTATTTTTTCTGTCTTCTTGAATTCCTACTGTAGTCTAAAACCAACCTTTGTTACGTTCGATGTTATGTTACCTCATTATAGAAAGTTCGTTATTTTCCTTATTTTTTTTTTGACAGATGAACGTTGAGAAACGGGTCACTTTTATTTAAAGATTTTGTATCTACTTTATGTCTAAAAAAAGTCTGTATCCTTTCGATTTTCTTAAGTTGTGGTCGTCTAGTCATAGAGTTCTTTATAACTTCCGTCAGGGAATTTAGTTTTCTTTTGTTATGGTCTACCGGTGGTCATAAATACATTTTCTTATTTCTCGTGGTCTTTACGATTGATACGTCCATTTACATTTCAGTTAAAAGGAATAATAAATTCATCGAAAATTTTCTATTGGCTGATACATTTCGTTTTTATTGTATATAACATCCTAAACATTGTGTTACCATCCTCATTTTACAGGTAGCTGTTATTGTTATCGTGTTTCCGGTTTTCTCCTCTTTGGTTCATATGAAAAGGTTCTACGAAGATTATGTACACTTTCTACTTTATGGTGAATTATCATCTAACACTATGTAATTTCTGTGTATAATATCTAGGACTTCGTTAGTGAATTCTATTGTGTTTATGACATCGATTGTTTAGATTTCCCTTTATTTCCTCTTAGCATTTTTATTAACTTAAAAAATTTTCCGGTTTTTCCTCCCTTTTACTTGGTTTGTTCTCTACCTGTCTCTTTTGTTATCCTGACATCTAAATTTGGTTGGTATAATTATCAGTACAATTTACATTTACAATATTCCTGAGGTCAGTTTTCAACCTCTATAAGTCTCACGTAGCTTTTTCGTTCTAGGTTGAATATACGACGGATGTTTTTTCCGTGACGTTTGAAACGAATTGTTCGTGTTTAGACAATTCTCAGTCTTTTACTTCTCCTCTTTCTATATCGTACTTTTGTGGTTAGTTATCTTTCGACAACAGAGATAGAATGTAGTTTCAGTTAAAGTCTCGTTTTTGGAAGGGTTCACCTTCTTTCTAATTTACTTTTTCTCCAGTTAAGTAATTCTCCTACATTGGTAAGACTTTCAAATAGATGGAGTATTGGCTTGAAGTTTCGTGTATTGTGTTTTTGACTATCTTCCTCTTTACTTGTTTAGGTGTTAATTTTCCGTTATCAAGGTATGTCAAAAGAGCTGTTAGCTATCTTCTCTGTCTGTTAGTCGTGTCTATGTCTTCTGACCTTGTTGGTGAGGTTGGTTGACCTGAGAGACTGTAAATAATTATCCCCGTCTTAATTAAATAGAGTTCACAATTCACTTTGTAAATATTGTGTCTACTATAAGATGTGTAATTTTTTTAGAGTTATTTAAAATCTTCTAAATTTAATAAGTTTCATATAATAGACCAATGTTACCTTAATATAATCTTTAGTTATTGTCTTTCCATTGACCTTTTAGGGGTTGATAAACCTTTAATTTATTATGTGAAGATTTATCGGATACTCAGTTTCTTCTTTACTTTAACTATGCCTATGTCAATTTCGTCGTAAAGCTCACCGAAAATTCTGTGAGTTTGTGGATGTGATTTTTTCCTTCTAAGTTTCTTTACTGGACAAAGATGGAATTCTTTGGTTCTTTGATATTCTGCACAATATGAATTGTGATGACTTGCCATGATGATTTGTGATGTGACCAATTCTGTCATTTACCTTGCGAAACGGAAAAATTTGGTGTTATTTTCGTTAAAATCTTTTAGTCACTCATCGTCGCACATTTGCTTTGGTCTATGGTTTCATATGTATGACAAGTT
Organism: Capra ibex; assembly: GCA_006410555.1. Classification (NCBI taxonomy): domain Eukaryota; kingdom Metazoa; phylum Chordata; class Mammalia; order Artiodactyla; family Bovidae; genus Capra; species Capra ibex. The sequence goes on from SJYO01004576.1 coordinate 10,010,793, forward strand.
ATGGTAAATAGGCTACGAGTTCTTGACCGTTTTGAGCAGTGGCCACCTTCTTCAAGTTTATCGACAATAAGATCCTGTCTCCATGACTGACCCTTCACTGTACTTACTTACAAGACCCGACTACCTTTGTCTAGACTCACACTAATGTCCACGTGTCCTCACGTTTATGAGTAGTTCGAGTCTAAATATGTGAATTTGTCATACGCAAAATAAGGCTAATTTTTTTTCCATTATCCCTTTTTTTCTTTGATGCCTCTGGGTTTTATGACCACGAACGGTCCCCTCCCTCCTTTCCGTCCTCCCTCATTCCCCACTTATTCGCCTTGGGTCCTCTACAAATCCCGCCCCTTTGGTAGGACGTACCATAATATTACCACTTGTGTGCGTTACATATTATGTCTCACTTGGAATTACCTTGCATGTCTAAAATCAAGTATTAAGAGTTGTGACCGAGTAATTGACATCGTTTACATGGTGTGATTACGTTTTAGAATTATTTTTCCCCCTTGACAACCACTACCTCTTCCTTTACCGTTGGGTGAGGTCATAAGAACGGATCTCTTAGGTCCCCTGTCCCCTCGGACCACCCGACGACAGATACCCCAGCGTGTCTCAGCCTGTGCTGACTTCGCTGAATCGTCGTCGTCGTCAACCACTACCTGTCCCTCCGACCACACGACGTTAAGTACCCCAGCGTTTCTCAGTATGTGCTGACTCGCTGACTTGACTTGACTTGACATGTCTCTTCCCTACCGAAGTCCCTTAAGAGACATGGTAACAAAAAGCCATTTTAACGAGATTTTTATCGAATAATTAATAAGTTTATATAATATGTAAATATATTGTAAATATCATTGTACAAATTTATAAAAATATAAATTTATATATTAAATAATAACATATATAAATTATCAAATATTAAAAAAATTTGACTGAGTAACCTTTTCTGAGACTACGACCCTTTCTAACTTCCGTTCTCCTCTTCCCGTACTGTCTCCTATTCCGCCAACCTACCGTAGTGGTTCAGTTACCTGCACTCAAACTCGTTGAAGGCCCTCAACCGCTACCTGTCCCTCCGGACCGTACGACGTCAGGTACCCCAGAGTTTCTCAGTCTGTGTCGACTCACTGACTTGACTTACTATATATTTTACATATATACATGTCTCGATAGTGTTAGTCACTTCTTGATCTTTATTTGTCTCTTGAGACTCCCTTTGTGTGATTATAAAATTCTTATCAACAGACATCCACCACTAAAGAAAAAGGGGGAGATGAAAGATTAAAGGAAACAAAAGGTTCATGACAAAATCTTATCTTGTCGTGACAAGAAGTGAAGAAATTCCAAGATCCGACTTTGGTCTTCTCGTCTGTGAGTGGATTGAGTCGTGTACTGGAAGAGAGGGTCAATCGCAGTCTTCAGGAGCTCGAGGGAGGGAGGGAGAGAAGGGGTACAAATGAAGGACGGTCTCTATTTGTCACTCAGTCTTCAACCTGGCCGGCGTGGCGGGACGGACTGTGTGGGACGGAACCGTCCTCGGACAATGCCCTAGGCCCTAGGCCTTAGGTCCTGAAGTGTTTCGAAGTAAATTTCCTTGTCTTAGGTGACGAAATCCTTTGTTCCCAGGGCCATTAAATTTCCTTGTCTTAGGTGACGAAATCCTTTGTTCCCAGGGCCATTACTTCGCGGCCGGGAACCGGCGACGAGTATTTTGACTAGTCTAGAAAAAACGAAAAAGAAAAAAGACCCAGACTCTTGACTGGAAGAAATTTTGTCTGACTCCAAACGAAAGATTAATACCTCTGGTGCTGTGTTTAGAAAAGTCCGTGGACATTCTTGAGTCGGAGTACTAATCACCCGGACCCGAAACCCACCGTAGTTTGGTTTGACCTAAGATCAGGGGTCATACGGTCCAAGATAGACACACTGGACCCCCGATCGATCAAGGAATTGGGGAGACTTGGAGTCAAAGGAGTATATTGGGGAGTCCAGTGGACGTAAGTAGGTGTGTCTCATCGACCCATTCCATACACAAATGCAGGACTCAGGTGAGTGGTCGTAGGTCATCGGAATCAAGTTTTTATTAGCTATTCCTTTTGCTTAGACTTTTTCTTATATATATACATATCATCGACCACCACAAATCAACGATTCAGCACAGGCTGAGAAAGACTGGGGTACATCGGGCAGTCAGACGAGACAGGTACCCTAAAGGGTCCGTTCTTATGACTTCACCCAACGGTGAAGGAGGAAGTGCCCTAGAAAGGTTGGGTCCCTGACCTGGGACTTTGGAGTAAAGGACGAAATCGTCCGTCCAAGAAATGGTGACTCGGTGGTCCCATCGGATATATATATATATATATATATATATATATATATATATATATATATGACTTAGTGAAGTGACAGGTTGACTTTGATTGTGTCGTAATATTTAGTTGGTATGAAGTGGACCACCGAGTCTACCATTTCTTAGCCGGACGTTACGTCCCCTGGGGCCAAACTAGGGACCCAACCCTTTTAGGGGACCTCTTCCCGTACTGTTGGGCGAGGTCATAAGAACGGATCTCTTAAGGTACCTGTCTCCTCGGACCACCCGATGTGAGGTGTCCCAGCGTTTCTCAGTCTGTACCGACTCAACTGATTGTGTGAAGTTTAAATTTTTATTTTTACTAAAAAATTGTTCAGTCATGTACCCTTAAGGGACCACCAGGTGACCAATTCTTAGACGGAATGTTACGGGGTCAGGGACTACCCCTTGATTCCAGGGGATGCGGTGTCCCGTTGATTCGGGTACTGTGATCTCTCTTCGGGTCCCGACGTTGATTCCAGGTTCCGTCTGTTTTAATTAATTAATTAATTAAAAATTTTTATGTATTTTAAAATTTTCAGTCGTGTTATTCAGGGGATGTCTCCTTGGAGATTCAAAAATTAAAAGTTCCAGGGTTGGGCGTTTAGTCTCAACCAAGGGGACCGTCGGTCGGGGGTGAAAATTCACGAAAGGTTTTCAACGAAGTAATCGTATTGTTTTCTGTGGAAATAACGAGAGTGGTGAATCCTTTAAGGTTTCCAGAATCCTCGAGTCACGGTCCCGACCCTACTTCTGGTTTATATACAAAGAATAATAGTTAGTGTTCTGGTGTCCATATGTCGTCCTTTACTCGGTAGACACTTCGTGTTTCCTCTTGTGACGAGAAGAGAGTTTACACCCCCCGCCGGGATTCAAAGGGGATCAAACTCTGTCCCAAACACTATCAGTCAAACGACAGACCAGTCTGACCATGGACCACCGTTATCCCCCAAAGGAGGACCTGTGACCCAGACACGGATACCTTGAACCGTCTATCTGGCCTAGTCCGATCAAAAAGTGTAGAGTCGTTTACAGAGGCAAATGAATTGACGAGTTCGGGTTTGAAGTTCTTAGAAGAACTAAGAAGAGAGGGAGGATTTAGGGTAGGAAGTCGTTCAGGACCGTAGAAATCGAAGTTTTATGCGTTCTATAAGTTTTGACGTATACAAAGAGGTAGAAGTGACAATAGTGGGATCAGGAACGTAGTAGTCACCCAGCTATAGTAGGTGTCTTTCCATTTTGACCGAGAGTCCTCCGTCCTTTTTTGGAATCGATAATGTAGGCTCGTATAAATACACGAGTCTAGGAGCCAGTACAGGTTGAGAAACGTTGGGATACCTGACATTCGGACGGTCCGAGGAGATAGGTACCCTAAGAGGGTCGTTCTTATGACCTCACCCAACGGTAAAGGAGGAGGTTCCCCAGAAGGGATGGGTCCCTGACTTGGTCTCACAGGACGCAGAGGACGTAACCGTCCGCCTAAAAAATGGTGACCGTGGTGGGCCAAACACCGGGCCGTTTCTGGTGTCAGGTGTCTGTACGTGTTAGATAGATACCCTAACTTGAAAAGAGTCCCTTTCCCTTCCGTTGCTCCTTACTGCAAAGATGACTCCAAGGACACCCTCCTGTCTCTTTTCTTCTATTACTTTTATTCCTACCCAAAGAGACAGGATCAAGGTCCGTGGGGACGTGGAAAGTCCCAGGACGTCACCGGAGAGGAGTCTGGAGGACCGGACGTCAGAACGAGGGAACGTAAGAGGTGTGTCGTAGGTCTCTCCAGGACGACTTTGTGTATAACCAAGTGCCATAGATTTAGACCTACAGAATGATATCGACCGGAAGTTCCGGGTTCGGACCGACTGGACCGGGGACGGGTGGAGGGTGAGGAAGTGTTCGGAGGAAGTCAAAGACATTGTTTAAGTAAAGGGGGAGTCCAGAAGCGTGACGGACTAGGAGGGGGATCTAGAAGGGAACGGACGGGGGAAAAACAGTAAGGTTTGCATCAAGTTCATAGTAGGGGGAGGTACTGGTAGATTAGGTCACCACGAGTTTGGAATCCCACGTAGTCTTGTTGGATTAACGAAGGCCCCTCCCGAGTGGGGTGTCGGACCTCTTCTTGGGTTCTGAATCGTAGAGATAGTTCAAGGGTCCATTACGCCTCGGACGACTAGACCCTAGGGGTGAAACTGTCAGTGGTCAGATTAGGTTTGGTCGGTGAGGGAAGAAGGAATGACAGATAGTATTGTGGGTGACCACAGAAAGTCTCGACACTGTGACGGACTTTCCCGGGGAGAAGGAAACCAAAGGATGAAGATACAGACTGAAGGAGTGATGTTGGATGAGTAGGTGACCTTGGCTTCAGGGGTCGGTGGATCCTACGCACACAGGGGTCACGGAAGGTCTTTTTGTCCGGGGTTTACCTCAGGGTTATCTGTAAATCACTTTCTTTTTGTGTCTCCTCTTTTATTCTCCACCGTCCTCAAATTACATACGATTAATAGGGACTAAAGACTCGGTATGTATATATATATATATATATATACTTGAAGTCTCTTCTCGTTTGTTTTCAGTCGATACCAATAACTGGACTCTCATTGGGGACCCAGTCACACAGAGTTTGAAATAGTACTCTCAGTGTACCGAAAAAATAATTTGTGTCTAAACCCCTGGAGTGGGGTTTGGATGATCTAGTCGGAGAAATTCCCTCCCCCAATTCTTTGCCCCATAAAATTGAGTGTTCTTCCACTGGGACTGTCAGCTAGTGATAAGTGTTTACAGGACCGACCTTTGTTAGTGGGTCTCATAAATGAGTTTTGTGTCTAAGGAATTGAGGTGTAGATCACTAAGACCAAGCCTTCCTGATCCTACCCCGGATTGTTTGTGGACCCATTTAGGACGCTAGACTCTTCAGACCTTTTGTGGCAGGGAATACTAAAGTGAATGATAGAAAGTTAGAAAGTGGAGTTGGGACTAGACGAAGATTCGATAAATTATATCAAAATGTCAGTGTGGTGTGTGTGTGTGTGTGTGTGTGTGTGTGTGCCTTCGTCGTTGTGTCCTTACTCGGTTCGATAGACTCTTATTGAACACATTTATTGACTTCGGTGGTTCTCCTATAATCTCGTAAACTCCGGTGTTACGAGGTAGTAGTGGGGTAATTTGACAGTGAGGAGGGGTTCGGTCCCCGGGCGAATGTATTTCTGGTATGGTCGTCCCAAGGGTCTTTCGGACTACGAGAAAAGAAGTTACACAGATTTTAACTAGTGTCCAAGGGATATCGTCAAGAGTGAAACCTGCAAGATCAAAGATTACAACGTAGGAAGAAAATCCAAGAACCAGCTCTTGGAATCGTAGAAGAATCTGAGAGAGAGGAGACGGACGTAGGTCTGGTAGAGGTCCAAGACACTCAAACTTTGGTTCCTTCTGAGACACCCCGGAAAGACCCATGTTTGATGAGGGAACAAGGGACGGAGAACAAACTGGAAGGGACTTAAGGTTTATCGTCTGAGTTCGTCAATTACTAATCTGGTTGACTCAGTGTCCTGAAGACCAAGGAGGACTTCCCTATATTTATTTTTATAGGACCACCTCCTACCACTGACACACGCCTGGTTTTCGTACATCTGTGGTCTGACCAACCTTGGTCTTTCGACCACTGACTCTAAGGTCTTAGTAGTGGGACAACAACAACGGTCAACGAGTCAGTACAGGTCGAGAAGCGCTGGGGTACCTGACGTCGACCGGTCCGAAGGGACAGGAAATGACAGAGGACCTCAAACGAGTTTGAATACAGGTAACTCAGTTACTACGGTAGGTTGGTAGAGTAGGAGACGACGGGGGAAGAGGAGGACGGGAGTCAGAAAGGATCCTAGTCCTAGAAAAGGTTACTCAACCGAGAAGTGTAGTCCACCCGTTTCATAATCTCGAAGTCGAAGTCGTAGTCAGGAAGGTCACTTATGAGACTTAACTAAAGGAAATCCTAACTTACCAAATTAGAGGAACGAGAGGTTCCCTGAGAGTTCTTAGAAGGAGTTATGGTCAAACTTTCGTAGTCAAGAAGCCACGAGTCGAAAGACATACTAGGTTGAGAGTGTAGACATGTACTGATGACCTTTTTGGTATCGAAACTGATGTACCTGGAACCAGTCGTTTCAATACTGAGACGAAAAATTATGCGACAGATCCGAACAGTATCGTAGTGGGACAATGGATGGTAGTCGGTCATTCTTTTAACAAGTACTCCACTAGTTGGGAGTAGGTAATTATAATGGAAATTTTAGGGAAGAGACTTTCGGTAGTTCGCCAAATCTAGAAAACTCGTAATCTACGGGTAAGAGGAATGAACCACCGGACTTTGTTTGTGACATGAAAGTGAGTGGTGTCGAGTCACAGTCATCTAGTCGAAACGACGTGCACGTCGTCTGGGTTCAAACCAAGTCATTGTCCAAGATAGGACCCTACCAAAGGGTCGGTGGTAGGAAGATAATTCTCGTAGGGGATCCCGGGAAGGTCGGAAGGTCGAGGTCACGCAATTAGCCCTGGATTTAAGGACCTTGTGAAACGAACGAGTGTCTTTGGGAACAAATTTATGTTTGGTTGGTTGGTGTTTCGTGAAGGGGTCGAAGGACAATGGACGTCCTATTTTAGAGTTGGGAAGGGGACTGGAGGTTCAAGAGGAGTTAGACCGTAGTGAAGAGGTCGGAACAAAAATTACTTGTAGGTGGGGGTCCAGACCCGAGTGAAGGACGAGACGGAGACTCTCCAGGTTGACCCTTGAGACGGGGATGGACCTTACCGGAGATGTCAGTAGGGAAACCAAGTTCAAGGGGTCCTCGGGTCGTCGTGTCTGGTTGCCGAGTGCGTCTTGAGGTCGTGTTACGTCGCGAAGAGTTCACGCTAGGGTCCTGGTCCTCGTGGACCAGACCTTGAACAGCCTTTACGAGTAAGAGTCCGGACCGGGGTCTGGATGACTTAGTCTTAGAGACCTCCTACCCAGATCGTTGGTCCCATAATTGGTCGGAACGGCCACTAAGACTGCGGACGAGAGTAAACTCTCGGTTTCTTCTCGTCAATTCTGGGGACCGACAACTCAAAGGTGAGAAGAAAGTCCCTGTTTGGCCACGGTCTTCAAATGGGTCCTTAGAGAATCCCTGGGAGGAACTCTTTCCAGTCAACAGAGACTTTGTAACGAACCGCGGAAAGAGACTCTTACTCGTCCATACTGCCACTTCGTGTCCTTTACCGGTGATAGGTTCTAGAAAGAATTGGACGGTTTTGACATTAAAGGCGACCACGTTGGACTACCGAAGTAATAGACCCCCTTCTAACATAGTATTCTAGGTAGTACGACACTCGCAAAACTTCCGTTTCCAAGGACCCTGGGTTTCTCCCCTTCCCGAGGTTTTCTGACCTGTCACCTCGACCCTGGTCAGGTCTACGCAAAGGTCCCGTCGACACGAGCTCCCACCTGTGTCTGCTCGTCATTCTCCCCGTCGAATCCCCATGCGAGCAGCACTCACCCCCGGCCCGGAGTGTGAGTTCTCGGGTGCCTAAATCCGTTCCGCCTCGTGGACCCTCCGAGGCGGGTCGGAGACGTGTTCAAACCGGTTACGTCCCGATTCAATGTTGTCGCTGTGGGACACCGTTGACCTTTCGTTTCGTCGACTTGCCGCCCCTGAGGGATAACCTACTTCTATCTTACAGAAACGCCTGCATGCTTAGGCAAGATACATAAGTCTCCTATCTTCTCGAAGGTCCCCCTATGTTACCTGAAAGATGGTGATCCCGAACCTACCGTATCACGAGGTTCGGAGTCAAAGGAGGAGACTTCTCATCTCTACTGCCGAACACGTCTTCCTGTTTAGAAACCTATATATATGTGTCGTTCGTCCTAGAATCAAGAGGGCTGGCCCTTAACTTGGGTACGAGGGACTTTCCCTTCGTGTCTCAGGATAGGTGACCCTTTGGTCCCTCAAGGAAAAGGGGAGAGTGATTGGTAACCGTTATAATTGTATACGGAAGGAGGAATATAAGAGAACGGAGGTCCAGGTGTCCCGGTGACGTCGGGAAAGACACAAAAGGTTCATCTTTCGTCTTTATCAAACTCCAATGACCGTAAAAGATAGAAAACATTTTTAGACATCGTACAGGAAGCTTCTTTTTCACGACCGATAGGCAACTCCCTTTTCCTCTTCTATTTACGTAAGTTCTTGCTACTCCTCTCTCGTCCCCTTCCAGTGTCCTTCATCCCTTAGCGGGTCGGAGGGAGGGACGAAGGACTGACACAGGAGCCCAAGTTCTGTTCTACTCGGGTCTCACGGCTTCCCTCATTGGTCCCGAGGGTCGGAGTGGTTTCAAGGGGGACACGGTCCACATAACACTTTCGTCGGCAGAGTCCCGGGTTCCCTGTCGTCCCGGACTCGGTCACCTGTAGAGTCACTACTACCCCACCCTCCTCTGTCCACTGGCAGAGTCATCTAGTCCAGTCCTCTCCCCAAGGGTTCCTGCCACTGTCCCCGTTAGAGCGGTCGGATCACCTCATTCCCGAGTTAACCTTTACTTAAGTAAATTTCTTTTTTTTTTAAACAGAACATACGCATCTCGTAAACCGTATCAAAAACCACGGGGTAGACGTTTTACTTGCAGTTTACGATCCCACTAGTAACCACATCTACGGTTCCCACCGCACGGGGTGACTTTGAAGCGTGCCCCCTTGGGCCCAAGTGTGAGAGAAGGACATTTGTAGGACAAAGGACCGGCGAAGAACGATCAAAGACTCAATCAATCACGTCTCGGGACGCGCTATCTGTACCCGTGTAAGTACCTCCCCTTAGTACAAAAATTAACGGTTGTCTTTCAACGAAAAAAACTCGAACGAGAATCTTCCGTGGAGAATACAAGTTAAACGTACGGTTAATCTCTGTTAAGCAGAAGTTCCGTTTCAATTAACTGATTTCGACTCATTGTTCTTTACTTTCTGGAAACTCGACGACAAGGAGGGGTCAGGGCGACCCTGTGTCCGGAGGGGTCCATTAAGGGTTTGGAGAGTTCCTTAGGGTCTTGGTGTACTTCTACCTCTGTTCTCGACCTGCAACCCATAGTCGGTACTCACTGAAGGGAACACGTCCTAAGGTCTAGTAAGCTAAACGCTAGTGCCCCTCGGTTAGATCTGACAGTGGGTCAGTTAAAGCTCGGTTTATCATCTGGAAACCAGGACTAAAAAAAAAAAATATCAAGTACTTCCGCCTTGTCGGTACCTTGAGACCCTCCGTTTCCTCCGAGGGTAAAACGTTTCTTAATTCTAGTTTCCACGGTAAGTTCAAGTTCGGAGAGAGTCGTTTTTTTCTTTGGAGACGGGGTATACTAGTAGTAAAGGGATTTCTTTAGGTTACAAATACGTTCTGCAAGTTTCGCGGAAGAGGAGTTTGGCGTATTAGTCAACAAGAAGTCAACGATTCAGCACAGGGTGAGAACGCTGGGTCACCTGACACATTGGTTTCGGTGGGTCTTTTATTGTGGTCGTCCGTACCTTTAAGGACGGTGGTCCCCGGCGAGAATGGGTGGGTCCTGGAAGGTATCAAGTTTCGGTTTCGTTTTGTACAACGATTTGAGAAGTTCACTTTTCACTAACGTGTGCCCCTACTAGGTCTGTCTACTATACCCCACCCTCCACCCTCCCCCCAAGTCCTAACCCTTGAGTACATGTGGACACCGACTGAGTACAGTTACATACCGTTTTAGTTATGTCATAACATTTCGTTTTATTTCATTTTTATTTTTAATTTTTTTTTTCACTGACGTTTCGAAAACTTTGGGTCTTAGTTACTGGTCCTGAACCACCACCCACACTGTCCTACCACTACCTGCCCCCTGTCACACATAGTGAGTCAAAACGTAAAAACCAGGAACAAGTAAACAAGGAAATTCCAGACATTGATGTCGGAGGGTCTTCGACCCGAAGTTAAACAATTCGTTCCAAAAAGATTGGTCTGGTATACAACTTGAGTGTTAATAAGTAACGAAGGTCACAGGACTGGACACAGAGAAGACCCCTGTCTTACAAGTTCATACGAGTGGGAGATGAAGACTTACTAAGGTTTGGACACCCACGACTTGTTATCGGGGTTGTCCCTTTAGTCCCGGACTGACACCCAGTCCTACTCGTTGGTGACTGCTGACCCGGTGTGGACGTGACCGGCTCAAGGTGACACCGTGCCATCGGAACGACTAAAGACTTTACGTAGGTGGTCGGAGGGACCCTGACCTACTAACGAGAGACTGAGGAGACAGAGTGGCAGGCCTTCGGGCGGGACTGAAGACAGAACCTTATGTCTGAGGTCGAAACGGTGTCTAATCGGTGTGGGAGGATTCCGGGAACCGTCGGAACTAGAAAAAATAACATTCAAGACTCTTACTCCTTATTTCTGGACCTTACGATACCATACCTTCAGATAGTAATGATTGACGTAGAGACCCGTCCTTTTATGATTAAAACGTTAGTCCGTCCAGATCCGTTTAGTGTTTCTGCAGATCCTTGGTGACGAACCTTGTAGAATGGTGGCTGCTGATGTAGTACCTAAAATCCTATTTTAAAGGTTTCGTTTACCTCGTTTTGTTTGCGACTCGTCCGGTTCTCGACCGATGCGGAACCCGACCCAGTGCGGAGACCTGGACCAGGATGGACCCGCCCAGAGGACCCAGGCACGGAAGCCTACGGAGGAGCCCGAAGGAAAGATAAGAGACTGACAAGGGTCCGCCAACGTGTCTAGGACCTGAAGCGCGGTTTCTTCAGAAGACCCGGTGTTCTTTCTCTTTAACCTTTCCTTTAGTTCGTCCTTAGAAACTTTTGTGTCTGAAATAGTTATCCAGTGACTAGTGTTGTAACTTCTCGTCCCCACAAAAATAAACAAACACCAAAACGAAATGACAGGCAGACTCGTAACTGGATCCACGACTCGCTCCGAAACCTTCGTGTACCACTCGTTTCGGGACGAGAGTGGATTACCTCCTCTTTGTGTCGTTTGGTCGCTAAACGCGACTCATCCGACTGACAAAGTCACCCTTTTTTTTTTTTGTATGACCCCTGTGGGTAGTGTGAAACCCCCGGTAGACGAAGACTTCTTTCACCCTATAGCTTAGATTCTAGAATCACGTAGAACAGACACTGGAGTGGAGTTACTTTTATGTGAAGGACGGGGACGGGGTACCAAACGTGTGGTCTTAAGTCGACCTTTGTCCTTTTTTTATGACTTCCCTCTTTTACTCCTCCTTGGGACCCCGGTGAGTGACTCCAGAGTTGGTAAGACTCTCAACCAGTAGTAAAGAATTTACCGTGTTATTCGAACAGACGACAAGTGTACTAAAAAAGTTTGGTTTGACGTTTGTAAATTTCGTGTCAGTTTTACAGTTTAGTATCCTGTCTTTCTCTACTCTACAAAATTTTTGACTTAAATTTACTACAAGTAAGTTCAGACTATGTTTGTAGTCTTTATCCCCTTTCCTGAAGATCCTTAGGGGTCGTCATAAGGAGTTTCGTCAGCAACAGAAAAAAAATTTTGTCGAAAAATACATAAATAAAACAAAAAACCAACGTGACTCTCCGGACACCCTAGAATGAAGGGGCGTCTTAACTTAGGTACAGAGAACGTCACCCTTAACTTGGGTACAGAGGACGTTACCTTCGTGTCTCAAAATTGGTGACCTGGTGGTCCCTTCAGGGGTCACCGACAGAAAACAGAAGCGTCGCCCCCGGGACTTTGTTGTGTGTGTGAAAGAAAACCCCGGTCTAGACGGAGAAGATTTCTTGACGAGAAGACAGGCAGACAGGGATTCCAAGAGTACCTTTGCAGTCAGGATCGCGGGGAGTGGGGACGGGTAGGTCTATACGTGTTCTGAACCCAATTCCGTCCAGGAAGGGGTTCTGAGGGGTCTCTTGGTCTCCCTCCCATTTGACCAGCGACCGAGATAATCTTATACTTGAGTTCTCGAGGACCGTCAGACAGAGACGGTACCACCTCCTTCCGTCCGACGTCGTCTCTCATGGTTGAGTCGGCCATCTCTTTTCGGTCTGTCTTACAAAGGTAGACCAGAGAAAGTGACTCACCAACCGACGAACATCAGTGGGGTAACACAGGTCTCCATTTCATATTTTCTACGAAGTCGAGAGCTCTCGAGTTTGAAAGGTCACGATTTATCCTTATGATGTCAAGCTTTTTAGAAGTAAGTGAGAACGACTCTGTCTTACTTCCCTTTCTTGTGTTGTTATTATTGTCGTGGACAAATAACTCGTAAAGGATTCACGGTCCGTGACCCGGTCGTCGAAACGAAAGGTGGAAGTGGCGTTGGAATTCTCCTTCTACGATACACACGGTGACCCCTAAAAAAAAAGAAAAACCAATAAATTTTTTAAATTACCATTTAGAGTATATACCATTTAGACTGTATGAATATGATAGTGATCTATCGATCACCCTTCCACGACGTATCGTGGCCTTCGAGTCGAGACCCTACTGGGGTTCCTCACTCCGCCCCCACCCTTCCTCCGAATTCTCCCCAGCGTCTCTCAGTCTGTGCTGACCCGCTGACTTGTTGTTTATATAGGCATATCGACTGAGTACGACGACATGTTGTCTTTGGTCGTGCCGTGACATTTCGCTGGTCTGCGGTTGCTTTTTATTTTTTCATTGTCATTCAGATGAATACCCGAATAAAAACCAAATAGTAGGGTAATGAGTTTAAAGACGTACTTCGGTGAGGTTGGTTCTTAGACTTCATAAAACTCGACATAATAGTCGTGGACACAGCGACAGAATCTTGTCCCAAAGTTTCTTCAATACATAGACCGGTTCTAGTGTGTCGTCCCCTCAGACCACCTGGACTAAGAGAGACTAGGGTTTCGGTCCCTCTCCGTAGAGTCACCTCCACCCCTCGACCCCAGCTAAGGAGTGGATTCTCCCCTTGACACCTGGGGTCCGACCGAACTGGAGGTACGACCGACTGGGTAAGGGACGAGACAGGACACCTGGAGTCAGAAGACTAGACACTCAGGACCTGTCTTTAGTAAGAGATCTCGTCATAGTTATGTTATGTTTGAAGGTCAGTGTCATGTAAGGTTGAGGTTTCACCGGGACTGAGAAGACTTCTTCCGAGAAATATGGTAGAATGATGGAAACCCACGGACGAAATGTTAAAAATGATACTACTGAGGTCTTAGTATTACGTCTCACTCACTGTAAAAGTGTAGTCCCAGGACTTAAAAATTTTGCAATTGGGTTAAGGCCGAACAGATTGACAGTATGTCCAGAGTCGAGGTTTATGGAAGACGTCGGTCCGAAGGGAAAGTTAGTGGTGTAATAGACGTTTATTAACTTGTCTATTTAGAGGACGAGAAATAAGGTGTTAGTTCCCATTAAATTTCGTTAAGACCTTTCTGTGACTACACAGATTGTCGAGTCTGTCTACGTTTGTTGTCTACCTTAGTCCTTCGTCTCGAGACGAGAGTGGTTTCCACCCCGCCCCTGGTGCACGACTTAAAGGAGGCCGTTTCCTTTGTACTGTTCCGGAGTATAAACAGAAGTCTCTTCTTTTATCCCATCTGGAAATAGTGAAAAGTCGGGGCGGACAGGAGGATTGTCTTTCGCTTAGACATTCTTCTTGTCGTCAAGAGAGGTCGCTTTTGTCTGGACCAACCTTAGTTTTATTTCCGTCAACATGATGGACGCCCCTGTCGTGTGACGTGACCCGTTTCAATAAAGTGTAGGAGCCTAAGAATGTTTTGAGGGACACACGATTCGTCCGTCCATTTTATGACAAAAGGTGAAGAGTCTTTGTCTTCCAATTCCTTGAAAACGGTCCAGAGGACGGAACTTCAGGTTATGAGAAAGGTGTTATTATTGTGGGGTACGGATGTGACGTATAAAAAACCACATTATTAGTGTCGTCTGTAATAGTACTTGTAAAAGATACAGGGTGTATGTCCCGAGGTGACTAAAAAGTTCGAACGAAATGTAGTGAAGAGAAAATGTTTTCTGGACATGTACAAAAGGGCTTTGCGTGCGTGGTGTTGAAGACTCAGGTGCACCACGTTGGTGACTTCACGTGTGAGGTGCGCGGAAGGGACCTTCGGTGTGAGTCGTAGGGTCGTAGTGTAGCGGCACAGAGACTTGACACAGACACTCGTGGACCCGAAATAGGTCAAATAAAACACGTAGATAATCGTTCTCTACAGGATTCCATTAGTGAAGAAACGAAATTCGGTGTAGTCGAAGGTTTTCGAAAGGATCTTTACGAGATGTAAGTCTTCCGTCTGTTGGTCCCATCGGACATGATAAAAAAATTTCTCGCATTGTATAAACTTGAGTAGATCAAGAATGTTGTTGGGATAAATGGTGATTCTAGTGAATCGTGTCTCTCCAATTCGGTAAACGGGGTTTAGTGTGCCAGACCATCGCCACTTCGGTCCTGAACCTGAGTCTACCGAACCGCGGGAACTGAGGGACGGAATACGACGGAGTGGCCCGTCACCTTTATCAACGGATACTGAGGATAGTAGAAGGACGGTACGAGGTTCCTTGATTTGGTTGACTTGTAGATACTTGTGACACCATGTCTCCGGACCTCAGTTACGGGTCTTACCAGGGGACCGTGTCTCTCCGTAAGGTCTTTATGAACAACTTACATACTTTTTATCTAGTAAGGACAAATCAAACGATCGGTGGAGACGTTTAGCTCCCCGTGTATGAGCCCTCGAGAGTGGAGACGGAGTAAAGGGTGTCACGGAAACTCGAGAAGGAGGGGGTAGGGGGGAGGGGAGGGGGTGACGAGGGGTAGGTCAGAGGGGTAGGATCGTTGTCATGATTCGGGACAACGAATGTCCTAAGGATCCCCAGACGACACAGTTGTCCGCAGTGATGTTTTGTGCTATGGAAAGATTTCAATGGGGAATGTGAAGGTTTGTCGTCCGACCGTTTTTTTTTTTTGACCGTTACAAGGTGTACTGTTTGTCTGAACAGTCCAACGAAGAAGTTTAGAAAGGAAACGACGTTAACGAACTCATTTGTTTGTCTGAAAGAAACCGAGTCCTTATGTGGTCTCGAGACCCAAATAAAATTTCGTCAGAAGTTTGTCAGTATTAAAAGGTCAGGATTTTTTATATGAAATAGGTTTCGATTTCACGAAGGGATGATTTTTTCTTTTTAAGGGGACTAGAATGGAGAGTTTATGCGAGGTAGAGAGACCTGGTGCCGAATAACCAGTACGGTTATTTCTCCAAATTAATTGTGCCAATCTAGTACTGGTCCCACAGAACGGTTCAGCGGGTGAGAACCTTACTCGAAGACCCCTCGTCACACTGACGTCCACTTACGACCCTTCATCTGGTTTCCAGTAGGGGTACCGTAATCCTTAGCCTAAAGTCTTTGTTGACGGTCCGACGGTTTATACCTCCCCCTTGTGTACAAGACGCGATCCCGGCCACCCGGCGGGTAGGAGGGACAGTTCGCTCCCGTCTCCGAATTTGGCCAAGACGATCTAGTAGGGTTGGTAAAGAAGTGAAGGGAGAGAGAGACAGTCCGGTTCTTGCCCCTCCGGGGGTCCGTCTTAAAATCCGAAGGGGTTTAAGAGTACTTTGTGCCACGCTGTACCATCCTATTTACTTGCTCGAAACCTCAGTCTCTCTCGACCCAAACTTAGGAGTGAGATGGGACTCTTCCATCTCTTTTATTCTCTTAGCTCAAACGCACCCCCAAACCCACTAAGGCAGAGTACAAGTCCTTTCCGACTCAGATCTGAAGTCCAACTATGTCTTCTAAAATTTTCTATTCTGCACCTGGAGGGACCACCAGGTCACCAATTCTTCGGTGGACAGTTACGCCCCTATGCCCAAACTAGGGACCAGGACCTTCTAAGGTGTCCGACGTCCCGTTGATTCGGGTGCCTAGTGTCGATGACTTCGGGTGTGTCGGACCTCGGACCCGAAGCGTTCTCTTCGGGGGCGTCTCTCTTCCGGGGCTTAGTGTTCATGTTTATCTCTCCTGGAAGACGAACGGCGTCGATCTCCTTTTAGACACACGTTGTCGCTTCTGGGTCACGTCGGTTTTTATTTCTGTAAAATTTTTCTGTCTACATAATATTTATATATATATATATATAAAATTTTCTATACCACATTCTATGATTGAAATCCCCTTCAACTCCCTTTCTCATTCCCTCAAGAGAGATAAGAGAAACGTTAAAAAGACATTTAGACTTTTATAAAGGTTTATTTTGTAAATTAATCTTATTCTCAGTACCAAGGATGGGAGTACCTTGAATGTCAAATCACTTACTTGCTCTCTATTGTAAGTTACTTATTATAGACAGAAGGGAAGGAGTTTTGACAACTGTAGTTTTCACCATTCTTAATAAGGGGTTTCCTGGGTCCTTGGAGTTTCTACGGCCTCAAGTGTTCAAGTTGTAGACCTCAGACTCCCCTCTCCTTTTGGAAACTCTGAAGTTTTTTGACGAGTTATAATTGTAGAACAGACACGAATTATAAAATCATAGTTACACTAAATTTCTCTCTATGTATTCCAGTCTTTTGGGTTTAATAAAGTGGGGTTAGGGGCTGGACGGACGGCGTTCACTCACTGCTCTCTTGAAACAGTTATGCCTTTTTTTTTTTTTTTTTTTTGGACAGGTTTACCTCGTCCCAGGGAAATAAGTCTTAACCCCAACAGTCTACCTGACATTACAGGACACTGAAAAAAATGTACTAACGTGAACTTTATGTCTATATTTAGAATAAAAAACGAGGAGATCTTAAAGAAGTTATGTAGATAAGTAAAAGTACGATTTCATCGTACTACGAACTAAGTTCTTATTCCCACGTTGACAACCACCCTTATATTTAACTATGTCGGTGACACCNTTTTTTTTTTTTTTTTTTGGACAGGTTTACCTCGTCCCAGGGAAATAAGTCTTAACCCCAACAGTCTACCTGACATTACAGGACACTAAAAAAAATGTACTAACGTGAACTTTATGTCTATATTTAGAATAAAAAACGAGGAGATCTTAAAGAAGTTATATAGATAAGTAAAAGTACGATTTCATCGTACTACGAACTAAGTTCTTATTCCCACGTTGACAACCACCCTTATATTT
The DNA here is from genome assembly GCA_006410555.1 of Capra ibex. Lineage (NCBI taxonomy): Eukaryota > Metazoa > Chordata > Mammalia > Artiodactyla > Bovidae > Capra > Capra ibex. The sequence goes on from SJYO01004576.1 coordinate 10,028,284, forward strand.
AACTATGTCGGTGACACCTCTTGTCATACCTCTAAGGAAATGTTTGATCCTTATTTTGATAGTGTACTGGGTCGTAAGTTTTTTGATTCTAGTACCGTAAGCCGGGGTAGTGAAGTACCGTTTATCTACCCCTTTGTCACCACTGAAATAAAAGAACTCGAGGTTTTTAGTGACGTCTACCACTGAACGTCGGTACTTTAATTTTCTGCGAACAAGGAACCTTTCTTTCGATACTGGTTGGATCTACTGTATAATTTTTCGTGTAACGAAACACCTGATTCTAGACATATTAGTTTCGATGCCAAAAAGGTCATCAGTACATGCCTACACTCTCAACCTGGTATATCTTCATACTCGCGGTTTCTTAACTACGAAAACTTGACACCACAACCTCTTCTGAGAACCTGACGTTCCTCTAGGTTGGTCAGTTAGGATTTCCTTTAGTTGGGACTTATAAGTAACCTTCCTAACTACGACTTCGACTTTGAGGTTATGAAACCGGTGGACTAAACTTCTTGACTGAGTAACCTTTTCTGGGACTAAACCCCTGTCTGACTTTCGTCCTCCTCTTCCCCTACTGTCTCCTACTCTACCAACCTACCGTAGTGGTTGAACTACCTGTACTCAGACTCGTTCGAGGCACTCAACCACTACCTGTCCCTCCGGACCGCACGACGTCAGGTACCCCAGTGTTTCTCAGACTGTGTTGACTCGCTGTCTTGACTTGACTACTGGGTCGTTAGGATGATGACCTGTATGTGGGACTCCTTTGGTATTGACTTTTTCTGTGTACGTCGGGTACAAGCAACGTCGTGACAAATATGATCGATCCTGTACCCTCGTCGGGTCTACCGGTAGCTGTCTACTTACTTATGTCTTCGACACCATGTATATATGTTACCTTATAATAAGTCGGTAATTTTCATTGCGTAAACTCAGTCAAGATTTCTCCGCCTACTTGGATCTCGGATAATATGTCTCACTTCATTCAATCTTTCTCTTTTTGTTGATGCAATACAATTGAGTATAAATTCCTTAGACCTTTCCACCTTGACGACTTGGATGTACGTCCCGTCGTTGTCTGTACGTCTGTGTCACTCGTCTACGCCTGTGTCGCCTCCTTCGTCTCCTACCCCACTTGACTCTCTTCTCGCAACTTTGTGTCTGCAGTGGTATACGGTTTATCTCTCGGTCATTTAAACGACAGTCTGTTCCGCTACCGTGGGGTGAGGTCATGAGAACGGACCTTTTAGGGTACCTACCTCCTCGGACCATCCGACGTCAGGTACCCCAGCGATTCTCAGCCTGTACTGACTCACTGAAGTGAAAGTGAAAAGTGAAAGTACGAAACCTCTTCCTTTATCGTTGGGTGAGGTCACAAGAACGGACCTCTTAGGGTCCCTACCCCCTCGGACCACTCGACGACGGATACCCCAGCGTGTCTCAGCCTGTTCTGACTTCGCTGGATCGTCGTCGTCGTCGTCCCTTAAACGACATACGATGTCCCTCGAGTTTAGACCACGAGACACTATTGCATCTCCCCACCCTCCACCCTCCCTCCAAGTTCTTCCTCCCCTGTATACATATGGATACCGACTAAGTACAACCATATACCGTCTTTGGTTACGTTATAACTTTTCGTTAATAGGAGGTTAATGGAAGAGGTCCCCTAGAAGGGTTGGGTCCCTAGCTTGGGTCCAGAGGGTGTGACGTCCACGTAAGAAATGGTCGACTCGGTGTTCCCTTTGGGGGTTAATTTTTATTTATTTAAATTTTTTATTGTTCCCAAGTTCTTTCGTTGATATGAGGTTATTTTTATTTTCTTTTTTCTTGTTCCCACGTCCTTCGGTCCACGTCACCAAGTTTCGGTTTGATATCACATATAAATCGGTATTCAGAAGAGACGGAGATCATAGTATAGACCTTTTCTCCCTAGTATAAATGTCCCAACAAAGCTTTCAATTTATTTTATTATACATACTTCGTGTTCCATGTTCCGATCTAGTATCATCTGTGAGTATATACAATCAATATTAATATTTCTTCTTTGACTAGGTCTCGAGTAATTGATCCTCGGGGTCACGGAAAGAGCCGAACCTCAATTTTGTCAATTAGGATAAGAAGTCTTCGCCGTAGGCCGGTTTCGACCTCGGTACGTTAAGTGTTTGAAATTATTAATGAGGTCGTTTTTAATCGTGGTTGGGGGACCCGACCCGGTAGTCTGCAGTATGATTTGTTTGAGAGAGGTGACAATGGTCGTAACGCAAGTACGACAAGTTAACAGAAACAAGTTAAATAAAGAGAAATTCGTGTGAATTTAGTAGGGTCCACGGGTGAATGAAGTCATCTGATAATCTTCTACGACAAGACGGTTACGGTAGTATAACGACTCATGGGACCCAAGGAGACCTTTATCTCTCTGAGGGAGGTTCGACTTGAACCCTAGGGTCTGTAAACATCTAAATTTGTTGCATACGTGTATGAACACACGGACACACACACGAGTAAGTGATTCGGTACGGACTAAGAAACGTTGCGGTTCCTGTCATCGGGTGGTCCGAGGAGACAGATACCCTAAAGGGTCCGTTCTTATGACCTCACCCAACGATAAAGGAGAGGTCCCCTATAAGGGCTTGGTCTCTAGCTTGGGAGGAGAGGACGGGACCGTTCGTCTAGGAAATGGTAGACTCGGTGGTCCCTTCTGGGACGTCTATGAATCGCCGGTAAATGGATCTTCGTTTTATTATTAGTGTGTCACGGACTCGGTGTCGACTGGAGTCGGACACCTTCGTACGGGACCCCACGGAGCGTATCGTGTCTAAGAGAACAGGACCAGGAGACGAGGTACCTACAGTCTCTTAGACTTCGGTGGCGCGACTCCAGCGAAAGTCCTTACTTGGAGTCTGGGTCGACGGAGTACCCGGGACTCGATCTTGGTCTTTCTGGACGGGGTCACTCCAGACCCGACCCCTCCGGACACGTCACTGAACGGGAGTTCGGAGGAATGCGGCGAACAAAGGACGAGTAGGAGGTCGAGGGGTCTCAGAAGGTCCTACGGGTCCCGGTCGAGTCGAAGGAACGAGGGTGGGAGAACGAAGTGTCGTGACTGGTGTCAAAGATATCACCTTTTAGGAAAAAAAGTTTGATGTCTTTGTAGGTCTGCTACCTCGACGAAATTTTCCCGTAAAAATTACTAGTATAAAAAAATTCAGTTCGGTATTATAATTATTTTTATTATTATTATCCTAACTGACAGAAAGAAAAGGAGGGGTACGACAGTCTCGGTATTTGTCCAGAGTACTGTCGGGGTTCCGGTTCTCTCTCAAGTCTCCACCATTTCGTCCCACCCTACTCACAACGAGAAGACGAGACCTTAGGTGTACGAGTCTCGAGTCCACAGAGACGTCCCGAGGGGTCTTGGTTTGTGAGTCCTTTCTTGTGACTTAGTGACAATACGGGTGAAAGTCCACAACCCCGACACACGACTGCTCCGGGAATAGAAGGGTATTTAGGAAGACACTCTCAGGACTACGTACTTTGGGGTCCTTCCCGACAACCTACCTTGGATGGGAGTAGTGGTATTGGTGGAGGTGGAGACAAGGTTTCTCCTGTGCGGTCAATCCTGGGACTCTGATTGTCCACGCAACCAGTCGTCGAGTCCGAGTCCGGCGAGTCGACGGGAACCGAGTCACAATCAGTGAGATCACTGGAGGGTGACGTGACATGGAAGGACGGGGGTACGGTCAGGGGGAAGTGTCGGAACCAACCTGTATGCCGAAAGAAGAGTAAGGGTCGGCCGTGCAGACTACGAGTGTCCTTCTACTCAGTGGTCGTTCCTTTCCGGATACTCAGTGTCGACACGTAAAATCATCGACACCAACGAGACCCGAAGGACTCTCGTCAGCCGGACGGTCCTCCGGAGTCACTTAGTCAGTCGCCTCCCTTCCTCACCCTCATTGTTCATCCTGAGTCGTACGTCCTTGTCCGTAGGTCCTCCCCGACTCAGAGGAGGTTCCAGTTTTCCGGAGTCGGTGATTCCTTGGAAGTTATTTACCTACCTCAACCAGGTCAGACGCACACACTTAAAGGGGTGGTTACTGAAGAGAAGGGAACCCTTATGTCTGTTCTTTGATTCCGGTGTGTTGATTTAAAGTCTCAAACTTCTCACAAACACGACTGCTTCCTTCTTTATTGATACGAGAAACCGTCTAAGATCTATATCCTGTTAACATTACAATGATTTGAACTGAAGAATTCCATTTTACCACTTATTAATTAAACTGTGTAGTCAACGAAGGTTTTTTACGGTCATCTTTTTTAGTGATTCGATTAAAAGAACCGGATGACGGTTCTCTGATACTTCTCTCCAGGATGGTACCGAGCATGGGCCGAAGGGAGTCACTGATGCACTTCCAGATCAGAGGGGTCCATGTACAATAGGGGGGTCGAAGGTACGAGTCATGTGACGGACGGAGGAGACAGGCGCAGAGGTGTGGGGGGTGTACGTGAAGAAAGAGACGTGGGAATAGTCGGTAGGGTCGACATAGACGAAAACAGGAGAGAGGGGATCAGGTCTCACCACCTTTACAGAGAGGAGATTCGGGTGAAGACGAGGTCGGGGTAAGGGAGAGTTTGTGAGTTCCAGTCGGAAGAAAGGTAACTGGAGAGAGTAAATAAGAGGTGACTAAGGACAGAGAGAAGGTGTTCGGGTGACTTTGTTCCCGTAGGTCATAGAAGTCAGAAATTAATTTCGAAGGTCCGTTGAAAGAGGTGATCGATGACAGGGTTATAATACGAGGAAAAGAATCCTTTTGGTGAACCTACTGGATGTGTGGAGAAAGATGAAGGAATAGGGGTCAAAGGCGTAGTCTAGAGGGGGAACGTTGGACGTAGGGACAGGAGTGACCTGGACACGGACAGTTCCTGGACGTCCCGTTGTACTCCGAAAGGAGTATACCGGGCGTGTAGCAGTTGAGTTACCTGTCCACAGACGAGGAACAAACAGTCGTCGCAGACTGCGGTGCTATGGGACAGACAAGGAGTTGTGAGTACTAGCGAATCCAGGGAGTAAAAGGAAACACAACTTGGTCGAAGTCAAGGAAGTTTTTAGGGGGGGTGGGACCAAGAGGGTAAAGGGGGCCCGAATACAGATTTACAACCTCGTAGAGGTTAATTAGTTCAGGGAGTGAGAGAGGGTTACCGGAAGGGGCCACTGAGTTTCCGATGTCTTAGGTAGACGTTACGTTCTCTGGGTCCTCTGAGCCCGAAGTGGGGTCCAGTCCTTCTAAGGGACCTCCTCCTTTACCTTTGGGTGCGGTAATAAGAACGGACCTCTTAGGGTAGCTGTCTCCAGGTCAGCCTACCTAAATTTATGGACACGACTACTGACTTTATGTGTAGAGTCCGGGGTAGAGAATACATAGGTTTACGGGTGGTCTAGAGAAGTGACATCGAGGGTTATCCGTAAGTCTAAAATACGGTCTGGTCTTGGAAACTAAAAGAGGGAAGAGGGATTTTGAAGGAGAGGAGGGTAGGAGGGGTAGATTCCTTTACTGTAAGGGGAGATGGGTTTCCGAGTCCGGGTTGTGGATGCCGAGGAAGAGCCAAGACGAGAAAGGGGGTGGGGGATCCAAGCTAGGGAGTAATTCGTAAAGAGAGACGGAAGTTTTATGTAGGGGTAGGTCCTTGGGAGAAGGGACTATGAAGTAAGGTCCGGTAGTAGTAGATAGAAAAACTGGAGATCTATTGGAGAATTAGTTACGGGGAAGAGATGAGGACGGAAGACGGGGGATTTCTGGTACGGGTTGTATCGTTGGTGTTGAAAAAAAATTTTTAGAGGTCAGTCCTTGAATGGACCACCAGGTTCCACCCCCCGGACTCAAGTTAGGGACCAGTCCCTTGATCTAGGGTGTACGACGTTCATTCTCAAGTGTCCGGTGTTGATTCTGGGGAGTCACGTCGGTTTATTTATTTATTTAAAAAATTTTTAATTTTTTATATATATATATTAGTCAAGTTCAGTAAGGAGGAGACTTTTGAGAGTGCCCGTCAAAGAGTCTCATTAGACCCTTCGATCCTAAGACCCGACCAGGATTCAAACCGAGTTTATTTTGAGAAAAGAATAATGACTGATAAAAGTAGTTGTCGTGGTTCGACTCGAAGACCTTCGGTGCGAACCATCCACCCTCGATGAGAAATGAATTCCGTTCCTTGAGTCGTGCACCCACCGATTGTACGGAGGGGGACCCACACCCCTACAGTGTCGTCCGATGTAAAATAGTGGAGTGTGAACTGGTGTGAGTATTCGTGTGTGGATGGAACTACGACAGAGGTCCTATTTAGAGGCACTTTCCCTCCGTTTCAGGGGTTAAACGGGAGGAAGGGTCACCAACCGTTTGTGAAATCCTTCTCGAGTTTGTTCCCCTGAGTCGGTCGACGGGTTGCGTGTGGGTGTGACTCCCGCGAACCCTTTCGTTATAAGGAATCCTGTTTGGTCGAAACGGGTGACCACCGTTTCCCGCCGGTCGTGGGGTATGAGTCGGAGGGAGGTCCTATTTCCTTTAGTTTCGTCCTTACAAACCTTCCCAGTCATAACCGTCAAAGTAATGGAACTCTTGTATTCGGTATGAGTCGTACAGTGTCGTATCGTTGGTTCGGTCTAGAACCCACAACAAATTGACGATTCGGCACAGGCTGAGAAACGATGGGGTACCTGCCATCGGGCACTCCGAGGAGACAGGCACGATAAAGGGTCCGTTCTTATGACCTCACCCAACGGTAAAGGAGGAGGTCCCCTAGAAGGACTGGGTCCCTAGTTTGGGTGTAGAGGACGTAACCGACCGTCCAAGAAATGGTGACTCGGTGGTCCCTTCGGGTCTACAAACCGTCTGTGTGGTTTTACAATCAAAATTTTTAGGTTTGTATATAACGTCTATAGATGACAACATAGTGAATAAACTCCACCCGTCCTCCTCCGTTACCCTCTTCCTTCTCCTCTTTTTGATTTTTACGTTTGTTTGTGTCGTGCGCTTTTCAGACGTTGGTCAATCTCCAATCCTTCCCCAGACTGTCGTTTGGTATGTCTCGTGCAGAGAGTCATGGACGTCTCCGAGTCCCAAACCTCCGGTGTCCTACTGCAATAAGTTCGGTCTCAGGAGAACGACTTTCGTTTCACAGAACGACAATCCTACCCGGTGTCACTTACCATTAGGGGGGTTCTTGGTCTCTCTCTAGGATTGAACGACCTCCGGGTGACGATGGGTCCCCTTCAATCTGTTTTCTTCCTGGACGTCGGGCTCCCACAAACTTCCTCCGTTCCTGTTCCGTTCCTGATCCGTCCTGATCCTTCTGGGTAGAGAGTAGGTAACGTGACCACTACGACGACGAAGAGTTACGGACCAGGAATTAGACACTTCTCTCCAAGTAGACCTGGACCTAGAAAGGGAGGTCCTCAAGTGAACATTCGTCCTATGTCCGTGGAGGTTCACATAGAAGTGTCTCTTTTTCGAAGACTCTCTCTCCTGACCCTCGTTCCCACCCTACCCTCTCCCACACCTCCGTCTCCTTGATCAAACCTCCACAAAAGTCCCTGGGTCAATACTCCTATATCTCGACACTACTACCCTTACCTCTCCTTCTTCCCACAATCTTCCGTCTTGAAGATTGTGCATGATATACCTGCATACTATAAGTACTATACATACATATGTGTGTACATACATACTATATGTATATGTACTATATGTGTATATATGTACATATGATGTGTACATACACATACTATATGTACATATATGTACACACATGTTCACATATAGGTGCACATAAGATTGTGTTCCTATATACAATATAAAAAACAGAAAACTCTTTCACGAGATTCGATGTGACTACCCTGACAGTAACGGGACCTCGGTGGGAAGGGGTGGTCCGTACCCCTGTACTGAGTCCGACAGGGTGGAAGGTCCTGTGTATATACATACTATATGTATATGTACTATGTGTGCATATATATGTACATATGGATGTGCACACACATACCATATATACATATACACACACACATGTGTACATATAGGTTCACATAAGATTGTGTGCCTAGATACGATATAAAAAACAGCAAACTCTTTCACGAGATTCGATGTGACTACCCTGACAGTAACGGGACCTCGGTGGAAAGGGGTAGTCCGTACCCCTGTACTGAGTCCGACAAGGTGGAAGGTCCTGTGTCGTTAACTGGGGTCGATCTCTCCCGTACACTGTCTAGTCCCGGGTAGTCTAAGGAATCTCTCTCGACTAGTCTCCGACCTGGTAATCGACCTTCTTCGCACCTCGCCGGCTATCCCGACCTCCGTGGAGGGACTCCTGATCCCACAGTCTCTCCTTTCGTCTCGTTTTAGGTCTCTCCTCTCTAGTGGGCGCTGTAGAAAACTTCGGGGCACTGATGACGTCGCTCTGGGAGAGACCCCTGAAGAGCCAAGAAATCCTGTCTACTCGGGGAAGAGGCGTACACCGGCAACCTCCACCCGAAGACAGAGAGTGTTGGGTTTTGTCAGGACTAATTTGTCTTTAAACCTTTTGATTTGTTGGTCAAGTGATTAGTTAGTTAGTTAGTATCCCACTACATAATTTTCGTCTCTTACCCTTACCCACCTCAATTGCCACTGAGGGTACAAAGACAGAACTTCCATCCTATCCAGTACCATGGGTTCTCTCTCTTACGCCTCCCCTCCTAGTCCTTTCCTTCGGCTCCTCAGTAGGTGTGTCTCCGTAGGTCCTCTACCACCTTTCTGCCCTGACCTCGAAGACGGGGTGCCCCCTGGGACTCGAGACTTCGGTTTACATGAACACGAATTAAAGGTAAACAAAGAGGGTCCTTCCGTTCGGAACAAGACTAGGACTTCAGGATTTCCGTTGGGTACTACGAGGTAACCCAGTGCGCACCGACTCCAACCTTTACATTTTTTAACACCACGGTCTTTTTGTAGAGGGTAGACGAGGTCCTTCCACCCGACACCCCTCCCTCGGACCCCAACCCTCGACCGTTCTCTACTCCTCACACCCACTTCTCAGAAGTTTGGAGACTCGTAAAAATAGGGATTAGTTATTGTTAGATTCTGTGATTTTATTAGTGACGAACGTCCTTATGTCACTCTACCCGGAAGTATAGGACAACTCTCTGTATATTTAACAGTAGTGGAAAGATCTTCCGTGAAACATATCTCTATGTCGATGTCCATATCGATAATTATATATCGTTCTTGGAAAGTTTTTATGGGAAGTAAACGAGGTGGTCAAGGTAAAGATACATAGATAATATTTATTTGGTCGGAAGTCAAGACGTGTCTCTCTAAATCATGTCCATTACCTCTCTTTTATATTCGATGAAATTGAGACAGATATAAGTTCATCTTTAAGAAGAGTCGAATCCCTTCTATGGTTTTCGCGATTGATATTTTCCTTTTTGAGTAGATAACATGAAGAATCTTCGAAGAGACATTCTCTTGAACCATTCTCCTACTTTTCTTTTCGATGGTTATCCTCTTTTATAGACGTTTGGTGTTAAACTTTTTCCTAGTCATAGATCTGTAATATTTTTAAGAGTTTTGAGGTGTCGTTCTTTTTAGGTCCCTCCTTTACCCGTTTTCTGTGTCTATAAAGTGGTTTCACTTATTTGGCTACCATTATTCGTGCATTTTCTACAAGTTGTAGTAGGTAGTAGTCCCTGTACGTTTAATTTTCGTATTACTCTATAGTGTTGTCTGTGTAGTCTTGCAGTTGTGGTTTGTCCCTGTCATGGTCAACTGCCGGTCTTACGTCTCTTTGACCGAGTGTGTCTGTGACGACCACCCTTCCATTTCACTAAGTCCCTAAGATCGTCTACCAAACCACCAAGGAATATTTTGATTCGTACGTTAATGGTGTACTGGTTCGTCGACATGAGAACCCGAAATACAGGCTCTTTACTTTTGAATGCAAGTGGTTTTTTTATTGGACAGATGTTTACAGGTATTGTCGAAAGAAACATCATCGAGGTTTGACCTTTGTCGGGTCTACAGGAAGTGATTTACTGCCAAGTTGCTTGTCATCGTCCCTTACGATGGGTCGTTATTTTTACTTACCTGATGACTGCATATGTTGTTAGACCTACTTAGAGGTCCTTTAGTACGACTCACTTTTTTCGGTCAAGGTCTTCCAGTGGATGACACACCAAGGAGAATACATTGTACCATATTGTAAGAGATCGAGTAGAGATATCTCTATCTCTTGTTTAATCTTTAACGGTCTCCAATCCTTTTCCCGGGGTCCCCTCCACCCACACCGAGATTCCCGTTGTTTTCTTTAAGACGGAGACCTTTATAAGACATAGATCTACCACCGTTACAACATAGATCTACCACCGTTACAGTCATAGACCGAACACTCAGACATGAGATCAAAACATTTTATAACGGGAACCCCATTTGATCCATTTCCCCATAGACCCTAGAGAGACATAATAAAGAAATTTTTTTTTTAAAAAAAATTCTAAAAAATTACACCTTGAGAAGAAAATTTCAGCAATAACTTAAACAGTGTTATAACAAAGACGAAAGACAAAACCAAAAAACCAGGGGTCCGTACACCCTAGAACCGAGGGGTTGGTTGCTAGTTTGGACATGGGGGACGTGACCTGCCGTCTCAGAATTGGTGCCCTGGTGGTCCCTTCATGGAGAAACATAATATAGAAGGTTGTAGTACAGTTAGGTGGTGAGAGAGTTGTTGTTTTTCAAATTAAAATTTTTGACGCTCTAAAAATCTTTTTTTTTTTTGGTGTCCAAAGACGGAAGAGAACTTCCGTGTCCTTCCAGAACATTGTGACCCGGGTGTCAGGGTGAACCGTTGGAGACGACCTCAACTACCGTCACGAGAGAAAATCTGTTACCTTGTCTTCGGGGACAAACGATGTCAGGGGTGGAGAGGGGTAACGGGGGGAGGTCGGTAAATTGTGGTAGTGACAAAGAAGAGACGGGGATTTCTGAGTTCAACCGGTGGAAAAGTAGAGAAAAAAATCCCTGAAGGGCCCACTAGGTCACGGACTCTGAAACACGAGGGTCGAGTCCCCAGGCCCAAGCTAAAGACAAGGTCCTTGATCTAGGGTGATCCTCAATTGTACGGGATGATTCTCAACCGTACAGTGTTGATTTCTAGGACACGCTGTGTTGACCCTGGGCCGTGTCGGTTCATTCATTCATTTATAATAGAAAAATGAAAAAAAAAAAATCGACGTGACACGTGACGAATTCCCTAGAGTCAAGGGTCTGGTTCCTGACTTGGGTCCGATGTCGTCACTTTCGGGTCTTAGGATTGGTGATCCAGTTGTCCTTTGAGGGATGGAAAAGAAAACTAATAAGGACAAAAGGACGAACTCTTTTCTATCCCTTCTTTTTTTCGATTCCCTTTTCCTTAACGGGTTCCCACCGAAAACCCAGGTTAAAAGAGTAGGTTTTTTGAGACATGATAATTAGGTTCTAAAGGTAACACAGGCTAGTTACCCTTTCACAAAGGGATTAAAACAAGTGGTCCCGTAACTTAATGTTGAGAGTTTGAATTCTATTTTAGACATAAATAAAATTATAGGGTTATAATACGTGTTAATTCGTTTCAGATAAGGAGTCAAAACTTTTTGAATGGATTGTACCTTTACTACCAAGTGCAAATTAGACGAGTTGTAACTATGTAAAATTTTGAAAAAGGTCTGGAATTTAAGAAAAAAAAAAAAAAAANACCTGGTTGAGGTAGGTAAATAACTTCCAAGGAATCACCGACTCCGGAAAACTGGAACCTCCTCTGAGTCGGGGAGGACCTACGGACAAGGACGTACGACTCAGGATGAACAATGAGGGTGAGGAAGGACAGAGAATATGTGTAGACCTCCCCCCACACCTTTACACGGTTTGAGCGGACAGTCAAAATTTTCGTATCTTATTGTTCATTATGATCAAAAATATATTGAATATTTTAGTTCCGATCTGAAACTGATGTTTCCCGAAGGGACCATCGAGTCTACCATTTCTTAGACGGGCTTCATGCCCTCTGGGTCCAAGCTGTGAACCCAACCCTTCTAGGGGACCTCTTCCTTTACCGTTGGGTGACGTCATACGAGCGGACCTCTTAGGGTACCTGTCTCCTCGGACCCCCCTGATGTCAGGTACCCCAACGTTTCTGAGTCTGCACTGACTCGACTGACTGTATGTGAATTATGCTTTGAAGACTTTTACCTTACTCTTTGTCGATGTGCCTATGTCTCTCCTCTCCTCTGCCTGTCTCTCCTCTACGACCTTTGCAGATCAGTCGCAGTGAGTTCTCGGGGCGCGTCCAGTTCCCCTTTGGGGCACTGTGGGTGGACCAACGGACTCCTCGACAAGAGCAACGGGTACTGCTGAGTCCCACGAGTCGCAGGGAGGCCTAAACTAATCACGGCTGACCTTCTTTGCTTTCCCATACATGTAGACATTTTGACTTCCTCCAGACCCCGAAAAAGACGGATGAGTAGAGGGCCTTGAATTTTTGGTCTACTACCGCTCACAAATAGAGATCTCAGTGTAGTACCTTTTGACGTAAACTTCCCGAAAGGAAACGTTTCACGGTGGGTCGGCAGAAAGGGTCATGTCCGACCACAAATTGAGGATAGGCGCCAACCGTCTGTGAAGACTTTCTGTTCAAACAATGACTCAGAGACTGAATTGCGGTTCTATGTGTATATGCCTATATATGTTTGCCTCACTGTTTTCCCCGACCACACGGTTCCTCTCGTACTCCGTGCGGCGACAGTCTCACAAAAGACAAAGGTTAACACAAGCCAAACCTTTAGGTCTCGCGCCGACCCCAGAGTGGCAGCCCCTGTCGTTTCGACCCACGGATTGTAATCGTCCGCACTTTAGGTGACGCGGAGCCCTTGTACACCAAAACTATAAAAAAATGAGATTTGTGAACAAAGTCGTTTAGTCAAAGTGAAGACGTGTATAAAGAGACTTCCGTCGTACCAAAAGAACGACTCCTTTTACCCAACAACATCGGTCTGTCACTTATTTATTAGTACTTTCCGCCGAACGACGGGCCTGTGGGTCTCAGTGACGTAGCCCGAGGGAACTACTGTGACGAATAATTAGTAGCAGCATTACTTCCACGAAGGGTGTGTCGGGTGCCTCTTTGGGTCCTACAGACGACTGTAGTGGGTCGTCTCAAGGTCGAGGCTCTGGGGTATTGTCTTCGTCCTCACCCTGATAAACAAGAGAAAGGGTCCACCTCTTTGGTTCAATGTCTTGCGAAAATTTTAATGTCTGAAAAGTTATGTGCACGGGGATACAAGTGTCGTCGTGACAAGTGTTATCGGTTCGGTACCTCCGTTGGAGTCACAGGGGACTGTCTACTTACCTATTTCCTCTACACCTTGAAATATGTGTTACCTTATGATGAGTCAGTATTTTTTTCTTATTTTATTACGGTAAACGTCGTTATACCGATGATCCATTCGAAAATATATATCTTGTCTATTTGTTGTTCCAGGACGATATATCGTGTCTCTGGATATAAGTTATAGGATACTATTTGATATTACCTTTTATTATGAGATTTTCTCTTACACATATACATATATAACCGAAGGGACCGCGGAGTCACCATTTTTTTTTAGACGGACGGTTACGTCCACTACACCCAAGCTAGGGACCCAACCCTTCTAGGGGACCTCTTCTTTTACCGTTGGGTAAGGGTCATAAGAATGGAACCTTTAGGGTACCTGTCTTCTCGGATCGTCCGATGTCAGGTACCCCACGTTTTCTCAATCTGTGTTAAATCGCTGATTTGTTGTTGTATATACACACACACACATAGACTTAGTGAACCGATACGTCGTCATTGATTGTGTTGTAACATAAAAAAATTATTTTATTTACAGAAAAAATTTTTTAAACAAAAATGAAAACTGACGTGGCACACTGTGTGTCCTTGGATGAAGGGGTTGGTCACTAGTTTGTAACCCTCGTGGCTCAGAGTTTAGTGGCCTGGTGGGCCCCTTCGGGGTGGTATAGTAACATAATTTAGCTGATATGAATTTATTTATTTATTTGATGTCTGATAAACTCGACCTCGGAATCTCTAGTGGTCAAATTAGGTCACCGTTTTGTCCGACGTCTCTTCCGGTCCGTAAACGGCTTCTGGGTCAACCTCTTCGGTTTCGACCTTTGTCTGGGGTCGGAGGAAGGAAGACTAAGTTCTAAAGAGGGTACCGTCCTACCGAGTTGCTACCTGCATGAGTTTTATTTTGCACAGGCAGCTAAACGAGTCCGTAAGTTGGTTGTAACTCACTCATCGATGGTGTATGATACACGGTAATTGTCAGGGTCCTTTTATTTTATATTTAAAAACTTGTTCAGGTCAATCTTTCGAGAGTTCTCTTACCTATGTACATATACGTACCGACTCAGGGAAATGCCAGGTGGACTTTGATAGTGTTGTAACAATTGACCGATATGAGGTTGTATTTTTCAAAAGTTATTTAATTTATTTATTTTACGGGGTTTGTCTCTTTTAATACTCACCGTAGAGACATTACTAGGTGGGAGAGGGAGGATTGAGAAATTAGTTTTTCAACGTTAACGAGTTAGGAAAAAGCGGAAAACGACAAATATTCTACCTGGTTTTTTTCCTTCGTATACTTCGTGAATATCTTACATTTTACAAGTAAATAAATTTTAGTTAGTGAAGTCAAATAGAAAAGGTAAGTAAAGTTTTACTACGGAGCGATCCTTTGTTACTACTTACAATTTTAGTGACGTGGGAAGAGGTAATTTTATTGAAGGAACGTGGACGGTCCGGCTTGGTGTGTGTCGACCTTAATGTGTACCAAGCTACACTGTAATTAAAAAGTTTGAGTAAGTGGTTTATTTTAAGTTAGTTAAAAGAATTCTTAGCCTTGTAGATTTAATCCAAAAGTCAAAAATTTTAAAAATAACCTCATGTTAACGAAATGTTACAACACACTCAAAGATGGGATGTCGTTTCACTTAGTCGACCTGTATAAGTAAATAGAGGAGAAAAAATCTAAAGAAAGGGTACATCCGGTGGTGTCTCGTGACACATCTCAAGGGACACGATATGTCATCCAAGAGTAGTGAATAGATAACTTGCTCTAAAAAATTTGATCGAAAATTTTGCCGGAGACCGAGTCACATTTAAAGTTTTGGAGGACCTCCCTTCGGACTGACACAGACCTTCAGAGAGGGTCACTGGAGATCTTGACGGGGCGAAACCGAAGGGGTTCTGGTCCCCCCTTTCATGGTGAGACGGTAGATGAATGCCAGCCCCTATCAGACAACTGAAACCTCCGGCTCCGGGTGCCTTTCAGACGCACAGTCGTTGACCTGAAAGAGAAGGAGGTAAGTCTTCGTCCGCTTCAGATTCGTCTCCGCGACTGGGTGGATTTCGGCAGCCCGTTCGTCGGGTCAGAGGTGGGTGCTGCGACTGTGTTTGGTCGACGTGGGGTATGGACCCGTCTCGGACGCTCGGCGCGTCACTTATGTGTCTGTAGTCGTAAAGGGTCGGGTAACTCCGACCGGAAAGTGCGCCTCCTAAAAGGGGTAAACATGTATTCGACCCGAGGAAAGTCGTTTCCGAATAGATATGGTTGTGACCGGGGACACTAGACTAACCGGCGTGGATCACCTCGTCCTGACGGGACGGGGCCCTAGTCCCCGTGATACTCAGTGAGAGCGCGGGAATGCCAAATCTCTCTCCCGGTTTGGAAAGGAAGATCTTTTACGAGGTTCCCGAAGGGTAAACATGGACCCTTTTAAGGTGGCATTTATTGCACCTTTCTGTTTCTTTTGAACACCTTTGTCCTACTGCGGTCGTTAGACCGTGGACAAATACCATACTACGCACGTCTTACATGAATGGGTCCGCACCGAACTCAAAGTTGTTTACTTCAACATTTTTCGGGTCTGACGCCCATCCGTCTGGACAGACGGGTTCTTCCTCCGAGACGTCGGACTCCCACCCCGACCACTACCCGCCCGGGGCTTCTGGGAACACAGGCCGTCGAAGGAAGGAGGGGGCCTAAGGTCACTAATTGTTAGTCGGTGAATAAACGTACTTACGTCGGTTAAAATTTTATATTATACGATATAAAAAACATCACCGTCTGAACGTAAGTAAGACGTCTTTTGGGAATGAAGACAGGGGTGGCACACTGAGGAGGTCCATTTGTTCAGTCCGAAGTAGTTACAAAAGGACCTCTGGTCCACAGTTGTTCGAGTCTCCTCACAGTCCTAGAGGAACCTCCCCTTTCAACCTGCACCTCCCCCTAGAGTCCCGGGGTGAAGACGAAGTTTGTCTCACATACAAAGTCGTCCGTTACCTACTCGCTCAACTCTAGATAGGTATGTCACCTTATAATAAGTTGTCATTTTTTCTTACTTTAAGACTGTGTACGACATTGAACCTGTTTGGAACTTTCATGATACAATTTACTTTCGTCGGTCTGTGTTTTCCAGTGTATGATACACTAAAAAAAAACTGTACTTTACAGGTCTTATCCATTTTAGGTCTCTCCGTCTATGGTCGTAACACTCACATAGTTTACGGTGAATTAAAGAGTGAAATTTTACCAATTAGGTAAACGTCGTAGTACCTACTGGATCTCTAATAGTATGACTCACTTCAGTCTGACTGTCTTTGTTTATATACTATAGTGAATATACACCTTAGATTATTTTTACTATGATTCTTTGAAAAATATTTTGTCTCTATCCCTGAAGGGACCTCTAGGCCACGAATTCTACGACGTGAAGGTAACGTCCCCACTACCCGTCCCAAGCTAGAGACCGACCCCTTGGTTCTAGGGTGGACACGACACGCCTAATTACATATATGGGATGACGTATATTTTATCTATTGATTATTCCTGGATGACATATTGTGTCCCTTAAGACGGGTCTTAAGAGATTGTTGGATATACCCTTGTCTTAGACTTTTTCTTACCCATTGAGTGAAGCGACATGTGGAATTTAATTGTGTTGTAACACTCAGTTGAAATTATTATTATTTTATTTTACCAATTAAAACATAGTACACTTAAAGTGGAGTCAAAAATTTTCACTTACACAAAGTATAGAACTCTAAGACGTATTCTATAACGAACTTTTTTATTTAGATGATGACCCCCTTTTAAAACGTTTGCTAACGAAAACCCAAATGATTATGACGATGACGATGACGATTCAGTGAAGTCAGCACAGACTGAGACACGCTGGGGTATCTTCCGCGGGTAGTCCGAGGGGGAGGGACCCTAAGAGGTCCGTTCTTGTGACCTCACCCAACGGTAAAGGAAGAGGTCACGTACTTTCACTTTTCACTTTCACTTCAATGATTATGACCTCAAGGTATTTTAACTCTTAGGTTCCCTATTCTTTGTTCTTGTAACCGGATGGGAGTAGAGAGTGAGGGTAGTTTTTTTAGTTGTCTCTTAAGAAGATCCCTTCTCCTTGAAAAATTCGTTTTATAGAATCTACTCGGGTAACCCTTACTTCTTTCCAGGGTTCGTTCAGAAGTCGTCCACTCGTTTGTATCGTTTTGGGACTGTTTCTCTTCCTCCCTTACCCCCGAGGGAGGGTTCCTCTCCCCACTTCCCGTCTCTCTTCTACCGGTTGGGTTTACCGTCTCAGGGCATTTCTGGCACTTCCACCCCCTACAAGTCATAAGTTAAAAGTCGACACATGTGAAGTCGTCCCGTTTCGGGGAGGTCCTTGGTGATGGAGCCAGTTGAGACGTCGGAGTAGACAACGACACTGGTGGTGCTCGGGGACCTGGTGCCGATGGTCTGTAATTCGTAGCAACAACTGTCGACAGAGTGACGACAACAGGACTGGTGGTGGTCCGTAGTCTCAGTGACGGTGACCCCTTCTCTCACTTCCTCATCTGTCCGAAAAGTCGAAGATAGGGTCCTTGATCACGACCCGGAGAAAATTTTTCTATCTAAAGGGTCTGTGTCCCCGTCCCGTGGTACCTTAGGTCTCATGGAAGTAAGGAACGGTACTGGGGAAAAGGAGTTCCGTTATGAGACTGCCCTAGGGTTGTCGTCAGAATAGTGTTAGATATGTACAAACATCAATTAGTCGAAGGGAGAGAAACACGACAAAAGAAGGTTCGACCTGTAAGTCGTTGACTGGTCAGAGGTGAAGGACGGTGTCTACCACTTTCCGAGTGCATACACTCGAGGTAGTAGACAGAGACCCTGTTGGACGGAAACCTCCGTCCTATTCCAACACTAATACTTGGTCGGGGACCCCGGTCTCGTGACGGGTCCCTTGTGGTTGAGGTGGTGGATGGACTACATATTTACGACCGTTTAACAAATTGAAGAGACACGAGTCGAAACGGTAGAGATTTTACCCTTAGTCTTGTTAAGCAGGGAGCACTGACACCACTCTATGCAAGGTATTTCGAGAACGTTATCTAATTTGTGAACTATTTAACAACCGATAATATGATAATGACCGTCACCCAGAGAAACCTCGGGGGTTGTCCGTTTAGGGTGTCGTTTTGTTTCGAATACGACGGAAGAAAAAATAGGGAAGTCTTTTTAGTGCATAAGTCCACAACGATTGATCTTTAACCATACAGTCGATTTGACTGAACACGTAATTCTCTGTCTACAACTACTTCTGATACATATTGTATCCGGTTACTCTTCATGTACCAAATTGTGACTGTTTCGTTAACTGCAACTTTATAAATGACCCGTTCACTGTACAGTAAGGTTAAGACAAGGAGATACACTAGTAGTGATCCACGGGTTACCATTAAATTGATCTCAATGAGATACAGGGACCCACTTACTTCGACGTGAACAAGTTTTTACTAGGTGCCAAATCCAAAGATAGACTAAGTTTCGTCGAGCGGTGTTCGTTCTGACTTAAGTGTTTGTAAAGAAGATGGGTGGATCAGAGAACGTCTAAGTTTATATTTGAAACAAAATTTTCTATCAACAAACGTTCTTAAAAATGAAAAGTTGACCACATACCTAACCACAGTATAGTAGTGTCGACGTTTATATTTGGTCCTGTCGGAAAATAGGGAAAAAATTTTTCTGTAAATAAACCGACACTGTCCAGAATCAACACCGTACTCCCTAGATCAAAGGGCTGGTCCCTAGTTTGGGGACGTAACCTTTGCGTCTTAGGGTCGGTGACCTGGTGGTTTAGTCCTGACAGGGGTCCTGACAGAAGTCAGGTAAGTACGTCAATGAGTAAATAAATTATTTATGACTCGAGAAAGATGTACGATTCGTGACTCCACGAATACAAGGGGACGTGAATGTCGTTTTGATAATTATACTCCGTCCATACAAGAAAAACATACCTATTTGTCAACTTCAAGTCCTCTCTCATTCTCCTTCCTACCTCAGACCAACCAGGGTTGAGGTCATAAGTTACTTGTTACATCACGCCAGTGGGACCTTCTAACAGTGGATCTCAAGTTTCCATTGATTGACGGAAATAACGAGTGAGTAAATAAAGGTATCGTCTCGTACCTCAAAGGTCGACAACAGGTGACTTCGAAGAACCCTTCCGGGGTCGAATACTTAAGGCGGGTGATTAGACCTCCTCCCATCTTCCATTCCAAACCAGACCACTACTTGTTAGTACCGACCCCGTCGGATCGCCCCCACCCATCGGTCTTCGTAACGACTCTCCTCGGTTCTCGTAGTGACCTCTTTACCCTGAACCTCAGTTCAGGCTGTCTCCTCCCCTACTTCGGTCCTCTTCGTCGTGCCGTCGATTTGACACGCCTCGTCCTACCCCCACCTCCTGAGCCGAGTCTTGGGTCTAACACGACAGACCCGACTGGGGGGTCAAATAGACGACACATGTCCCACCCTCCGTGTTCCTCAACCTCTTTGCTTCGACTCTAGTACGTCCGTACCAAAGTAGCTACTATTGTGGACCTGAGTCGCTCCAAAACGTCGGTTTGAGGGTGACAGGACACTTACTAGATGACCCTACACAACTAAGTAGTCAGAGAAACTCAAAAGACACGTCCCGAAAATTAAGAGATAAAATTTTTGAGAAAAAAACACACACATACCCCCCTTCACATACATAAAATGTCCGAATTATGTAAAACTAAGAAGAAGTCGTAACTTAGTAGAGCTAACAACTGGAACCTCTGTGGAAGAGGTTGTGTCTACTCCTTCACCTCCGGCTCTGCTTCTTTTACTAGACGGACAGGAGAGTGTCGTTTGGGCCCGACCTTGGTCTTGACCTGAGTCTGGTCCAAACGAAGGTTCTCCGTCCGACGGGACGGTTCCGGAGACGTCCAAGGTCTCACCAGAGGTCTGGTCGGATCGTTCTAGTCTATCTGGGTAGAAAGGACGTAGAGTGACAGGAGACCCGTGTCACCGGAGACCGGTAAGTTCAGGACTCAGTCGGGTCCTACACCCCCCGGGACTGATCCTCCCTTGCGAGCGAGCGACCGTCACTCGAGTCTAAGTGGACTGGGTCGTCGAGGAAACCGACGAACCGTTTGGGTCACTGGAGTCGATCGACGACAAGGGTGTTTACCGGGATTGGGAGTGAGGTCCGTCCGTCGTCGGAGTCGGAGAAGGAGGTCACCGACTTAAGTCAAGATGATTCAGGGATGGAACGTGTCGACTCGTGCCTCGATGAATATCGAGACAATAGTACAAGGACAAAATGATGTTTGTTTGTGGGCATCGGACCCTTCCCCTAAATAATTATAATTCTCCGTGACGGACGAAAGACGGGCCCGTCTCCGGGAGGGACTCGTGGTACCTGGACCGACGAGGTCCCCAAACTCACTTTAGTGTCGAGAAGGAAGTATAGGAGGGAATCGGAGAACAGAAGAGAGAGGGTAGAGACTTTCAGTTTCAACGAGTCAGCGCAGACTGAGAAACACTGGGTACCCGATATGTCAGGTACCTTAAGAGGTCCGGTCTTATGACCTCACCCATCGGAAAGGGAAGAGGTCCCCTTAGAAGGGTTGGGTCCCTAGTTTGAGTCCAGAGGACGTAACACCGTCTAAGAAATGGTCGACTCGGTGGTCCCTTCGGGTTCTTATGACCTCACCCATCGGATAGGGAAGAGGTCGTCTAGAAGGGTTGGGTCCTTAGCTTGACCCCAGAGGACGTAACGTCCGCCTGAGCAATGGTTGACTCGATAGTCCTTCGGGGGGTAGAGACTTCGGTGGACCTTTGAAACTACACTTTTCAACTCAGAGTACCTTGAATCTTTAGTGGACAGGAGTGTGGTACCTCTAGTCTGTGTTCTGAGACGAGCCGACCCGGTCAATAATTCAAGAACAAAGAGTCGAGGTTTAGGTGAGATAAGTCTACGACCCTCTGAGACTTTTGGGGTGAAGACGAAACGGTTGACGAGGAATTCTCAGAGACGGTCCCCTTCCGTCTCGGGTCTCCTCACTCCGCCTTCATTCCGTGTGTTGAAGGACAGACGGAGGGCGGAGACCCTCGTAGTGGGGTCCGAGTGGTGAGGGAGAATCGTCGGTGTCAGGGGAGGGCCCCGTCGTCTCCTCAGGTCAAAAGGGTCGAGAGTGTCTCGATCGGAGTATCTGTAGTCGGGGTTGACTGACCTTTAGGGAGGTGTCTCCAGACTCCAGGGGAAGGCACCCCGGGGAGGAGGTGCGGGGATTTATTATTGGGGATGAAGAGACACGAGGGATTCGGGATTCACACTGTGGACGAAGGACGTCACCGACGGAGGGTAGTAGGGAATTTCAGACGGAAACATAAATGGATCTATCGTTAGGAAATATAATTTAAGAACGACAACTTTATTGACCCTGTAAGACGGAAGACTGAACTGAGACTATACGACCGTCTCGACTCTAGTTTGGGTTCAGAAGAAAGAGGACCAAGGTCTGAGAGACAGGACTTTGGGTTATTGGTACCCAGGTTAATTTACTTTTTCATTTCGCTCAAGTGAGGTAGTCGTCAAGATTGAAAATACCACCAAATCGCGATTCAGCACAGACTGAGAAACGTTGGGGTACCGGACATCGGGTGGTCCGAGGAGACAGGCACCCTAAAGGGTTCGTTCCTATGACCTTACCCAACAGTAAAGGAAGAGGTCCCATAGAAGGGCTGGGTCCCTAGCTTGGGTCCAGAGGACGTAATGTCCACTAGAGAACGTAACGTCCATCTAAGAAATGGTTGACTCGGTGGTCCCTCCCTTCGGGAATCCCTCAACAAATCCTAAGGGGTAGCGGTTGTTACATGAGCTTGGGTTAATGTTGGACCGGAAAGACAGTAGGTTTACAGTTAGAGATAATGGTCGATAATCTTAACCCTCCCTGATGTCGAGACCGGAGATTCCGAGGGTTCGAAAAGTGTATTACCGTGTGTCTTAAATAACAACAACAAATCACCTATTCAGCACAGGCTAAGTAAACGTCTAGGGTACCTGACGTCGGGTTGTCCAAGAAGGAGACAGGTACCCTGAAGGGTCCATTCTTATGACCTCACCCAATGGTAAAGGAAGAGGTCCCCTAGAAAGGCTGGGTCCCTAACCGGTCACCTAATAAATGGAGACTCGGGGGTCCTTCGGGGACGTGTGTCTAATACTAGTGTCTTTATGTCGGGGACTATGTTCCGAGGACCTACCGAACAGGTGACGGGTCAGGGGTAGACCAGTGTAGTGCTTAACTCCTATAGTTTTAGAACATTGAACAGAGGGGTGGTCTCCCGATGACCGGATCTCACCTCTTCGTCTCTCGATTATATTCCGAAAACAACTGTCTACAACTCCTAGTTCGGTCTCGCAAATCCAATGGACCGGGGACACATTGCTCGGAGTGAGAACCACCTCGTAGGGTCGAGAGGAGGTAGGACGCCGCCCGGTCTGACCCGAGGAAAAGTTCGGGTCGAGTCATAAGGAGGTCTCCTCTTTACCAGAAGGACATCGTCTTGTTGAACTAAATTAGACACATCTACGTTTATGACCGTCTTCGACCTCGAGTCCTTTTACTCAACAAATGGGACGAGGGCACATTTTGCTGTCGTGAACCCCAAACCAAGGACTCCACCTTCCAGTCTCTTCTCCAGTGTTCCAGTCTCTCTCCTTGACCCCCGACCTCCTCTACTTGGACCCGAAACCACACTCTGTCTCTTTTTCCATTTCCCCACCACCTTGAAGGGGACTTTACCCCATTGAACTTATTATTCTTACAGATTGTAGTAAAATTGCAACAAAAGACAATAGTTTAGAGTTTCAGAGTACATGTTTACACTCTCCACCTGTTATTTTTTTCCGACTCGTGGCTTCTTGACTACGGAAGTTTGGCACCACGACCTCTTCTCAGAACTCTCACGGAACCTGTCGTTCCTCTAGTTCCGTTAGTTAGGATTTCTTTTAGTTGGGACTTATAAGTAACCTTCCTGACTACGACTCCGAGGTTAAGAAACCGGTGGACTACGATGCTCAACTAAGTTACCTTTTCTGGGACTACGACCCTTTCTAACTTCTCCTCTTCCCCTACTGTCTCCTTCTCTACCAACCCACCGTAATGGCTGTGTTACCTGTACTCAGACTCGTTCGAGGCCGGATACCACTTCCTGTCCTTTTGGACCGCACGACATCAGGGACGCCAACGTTTCTCAGAGCCTGTGTTGACTCGTTGACTTGTCTTGTCTAGTGTCTCAGGAAGAGAGAGGGGGTTCAAAAGTGCGATGCGAGTGGTCACGAAACGTTTATGACACAGAACGAAATAAACCAAAAACCGATACTGACCCCAAACGTCGAACTCCTTTCCCGACGCAAAATAAGTATAAACTCAGTCATGTTATACCTTGGTTCTGTCGTATTTCATCCTCGGACTGCATCTCCTCTGTCTGTTATAGTATTTGGAAACCCCTAAGTACCTTTAGACTCCCACCTGAAACCTCTAGAGTATTCGTACCTGAACTTGACCTCAGATCTTCCCGTCCCTCCAGACATCTGTAACACCATCTCGACTACCGCTGGAGGTTTTCACGAGTTTGGTTCCCCGTGGAGGGTGATGACGCCGGTCACGGGGACCGGGACACCACTCGGTAGGACTGGGTGCGAAGGTGCCCTCTGGGAGGTCGTGATCGTCCACTTCTCGTAATGCCGTAAGGAGTTTCGACGAACAACAAATACCATAATACCGCCTACGGTATTTGTTCAAGAAACGGAGACTAGAGGTGCTGGGTAGCTCCTTAGTAGACCTGGGTCTCTCCACAAGTACTGACAAGTAACGAGTACGGTAAAATAGTCTGAGAGACGTAAAGTTTAACGGAGAATTGGTAGCGTCCGTTGACAACAAGTTAGTCGTAAGTTACGGATAAGAGATTTAGAGAGGTTTATTTAATAAGGTGAAAATTTAAATTTTATCCCGTCCCTCTGGGGTAGACTGTAGACCCATTCGTACATAAATATTTGAATTTATTTTAGGTGTTTTTATTTTCAGCCCCTAGTGTGTATGACAAACATAAGAAAAACTTTGGAGAAAAAAAGGTAAATTGTCATTGTGTAGTTTTTATAAAAGGGTACCGATGTCATAGCATAAATTATCGATGTCACGTATGATTCACCAACGGTTTAAAATCGACAAATTTTTGCGTGTAGAGTAAGGAATATTGAAGAAAGTCGGACCCTACCACCTCCTCCAACATCCCACTCCGTCCAGAGCCCCCCGTCCCCACACCAATCGGATCTGGCCGACGGAATCCAATCTACTTCGTCCTTCCATGACTTAGGTCTCTGAACACTTCTCCCCTATCTGAATCCCCGTGTTAGTCCAACCGTCCTAGTCTTTACCCCGGTTCCTGTCTCGGCCGTGTTCGTCTATCCCACCTCTCCCCTCCTAAGAACACAGTCCTCTCAGGACCTCGGGGCACGAGGAAAAATTGCCCCTGTAGACGTCAGAGATGACCGTCAGTGTAGGGTCCTATAAACTGTGTCCAGAACTTTCCAGATCAAGTACTCGACCTTAGACCGAGAAACCCCTGTCTCCGGTCCATAGGTACCACTACTACGGGAGATTTAAAACTTGGAGATTTGATCCTGGATCCCTATTAGTACCTTAGGGACGAACTTATGGACGTCGCTACTCTTGGAGTGAGGTAGGACTCCGTAGAACAGACCTCTCTCCATACGACCAAGTGACCTCTCAATAAAGATAACGAAGTGTCAGATCTAAGGGTGAGTACTAAGGTACTCTTGACTTGATTCCCGAGACCTGTTGTCACTGATGTTGAACCTGCACCCGACCCGTCATCGGTCACGACTCCGGACTCTTGGTTGTCCCGGTTAGATTGACTGAAATACCTGGTAATAGAATCTGTACCCACGTCTGGAAATCAGTTCTTGGTTAGATTTAGACAGAACAAGACTCTGACGTAAGTTAGTCGTACAAGAGAACAGAAGTACTAACTACTCACCATCGACAGTCAATCGGTCGGGTGTCGACTGGTGTCTGTGCACTCCCTAGTATCGACTCTGGTCGGTTTTAACGGTTAGGTTTCTTAGTCTCCGATTTACTCACCAATAACAACAGTTGGTGGTTCAAACCCCTACCAAATAATGTAACAACAACAAACCAGCGATTTAGTACAGGTTGAGAAGTACTGAGGTATTTGATGTCGTGCGGTCCGACGGGACAGGAATTGAAAGACGACCTCAAACGAGTTTGAGTACAGGTAACTCGATCACTACGGTAAGTTGGAAGAGCAGGAGACAGTAGGGGAAGAGGAGAACGGGAGTCAGAAAGGGTCGGAGTCCCAGAAAAGGTTACTCAACCAAGAAGCGTAGTCCACCGGTTGCATAACCTCAAAGTCGAAAACGTAGTCAGGAAGGGTACTTATAAGTCCCAACTAAAGGAAATCCTAACTGACCAAATCCCCATAGGAAAATTATAAGGAAGTATGGTCGGACGTGGATCAAGACGAACCGGTAGAACTTTTGTAGTGTTTCTTGTGATGTACTCTCTCTTAGTTCCCTACCTGGTTTAGGGAGAGCTCGCCACTCTACTGTCGAATGTTCTTGTCGAGGAACTGCCCACCGGTGATCACCGGAGCACCAGACCTGGTCTGCTTCACAGTAACGGGACAGCTAGGGACTCCTACTACGAGACTCGTAGGGTGTAATGTTTGGTGTGTATTTCGGAATCGGGTTTCACCTCTGTACTTCGACTCATAACTAAACATCATTCTCCAGAGAGAAAAAAAAGAACAGTTTTGTCTAGAAACGACTATGTAAATTTATATTCCAAGAGGAATGAGTGTTAAAGGTATGTCAGGAAGAGACACCCGACCTACGATCGTTTTGGATAAAGAATACTTTTGTTCGACAACTTTGGGTGTTTTTAAGTCTGTAGTGAAACTTAGGTTTTCGACCTGACACGATAGTAAAAACCTTTAATTTATGCCATAGTTGGATTAACCCTTGACATCCGATTCCCCTCCCACTTTCCTCCGACCTTGCTCCCAATCCTTCCGACAAAGTTACGTTTGTTGTGCTATTTCTAGAACTCACATCTATATCAAGGTCACGGTTAGTGTAGTCTCGGTTTCTATAATTGTGCCTACTCAGTACTCAATCTCGATTTGATTCTTTACCTTCTATAAACGGAAGAGTCTACCATTTCTCAGACGGACGGTACGTGTCGTCTGGGTTCAAGTCAGGGACCTAATCCTTCTAGGGGACCTCTTCTCTCACCGTTGGGTGACGTCATAAGAACGGACCCTTTAGGGTGCCTGTCTCCTCGGACCACCCGATGTCAGGTACCCTAACGTTTCTCAGTTGTGTTGATCCTCTAATTGTGCATCACTGTACTGTGTCAAGTATTCTGAAACGTTTACATTAACAATCCGAAATCTCTCTCAAAACCGATTGTAACCCGTGAAAGTAATACATTTTGTCTTTTATCGAAAGATTTTGGAGACAAGAAGTCCATTCAAACAACATTTAAATAGAAATTTTATAATCTCCTGAAGAGGTCTCTTCCGTTACCGTGGGGTGAGGTCATGAGAACGGACCTTTTAGGGTACCTACCTCCTCGGACCATCCGACGTCAGGTATCCTAGAGTTTCTCAGCCTGTGCTGACTCGCTGAAGTGAAAGTGAAAAGTGAAAGTACGTAACCTCTTCCTTTACCGTTGGGTGAGGTCACAGGAACGGACCTCTTAGGGTCCCTGCCCCCTCGGACCGCCCGACGGCAGATACCCCAACGTGTCGTCGAATCGTCGACCACCAAGGTCACTGATTCTGAGGTACGGGGGTCACATCTCCCTGACCTAAGTTAGGGACCAGTCCCTTGATCCAGGATGTACGGTGTTGATTCTGGCCACGTCGGTCTTTTTATTAATTAACTAAAAATTTGTATTCCTATTTTTATCAATAATATATTAAAAATTTCAGGATTCCTATTTTTATCAATCAATAATATATTAAAAATTTCAGGATTATTTATTCTAAAACAACAGAATAAAAAAATTTCTGAAACAATTCAGAATAAGAAAAGTCGTTCTTTTTTTCTTGTAGAATTAGGATAAAAGGAAAAAAAACAATTCCTGACCTCTCGTAGACGACCAGAGCTTGGTCGGAGTCTCTCCCATTAACCCATTAAACTAGTGAGACATCAGCTTCCTTGGTGACTCGATGTCTGTCGGGGACAAAAGGACAAAAATTCAATCGATACCCCTGTCGACTTTGTTATCTCCATAGGATTGGTGGACGGAGGGTGATAAAGGCGGGGTTTACTATGTTTTGTTACTCTTTCTCTTTCCTTTACATACGTTTTTGGTCCAGGAATCATATTTTCTCTTCAAATTCGTCGGAAGTTTTATTGACATTTATTTTTCTCTTTTGAGTCTGTCAGGGTCTCGTGTTAAGGAGTCGAGGGTACGAGTGGGGTCGTGCCTTGAAATATCTTTCGTGTCTGTCTGGATCATGGGATCACTACCCTAATTTTAAGGGTGGAATCCCTGAAAGGACCACGAGATCACCAACTCTAAGATGTGAAGGTCACGTCGCCCGTGTCCAAACTAAGGACCAGTCCCTTCTAGGACGTACAGTGTACCACATCGGTTCTTTTTAAGTGAAGTTCTGTTCTATTCTTTTTAAATTTGTCTTGTTAAAAGAGACGGGTGAACTCGAAGGAGGGAAGGGAGACCCTACATAGTGCATAGACATAATATGGAGTTGTCTGAGGGGGAGGTGTCACCGTCTTTATGGGTAGGTTGGTATTTCTGGTTAAAAAGAGGAAGACCGTGTTCAGTCCATTGAGGAATCTTATTTTATAAAGAAAGAGTCAAAACATTCCCCAATACTACTGGGCGGTGAACGGAACATGTACACCTGTAGAAACCACTTGAAATACATATTACAGCTATATAGTAAAGGGAATTTCTATCACTAACCACGTCTTGTCTGTCCAGTCTATTGGACCCTTCTATGACCCTCCGAGGATTACCTTCAAGAAACGAATTAAGGGATGAACGCATACACACGATTCAGTGATGTCAGTGTAGACTGAGATCTTAGGATCCTTGACATCGGGTGGTCCGAGGAAACAGGTACCCTAAAAAGTCCGTTGTTATAACCGTACCCAACGGTACGGAAGGAGGTCCCCTAGAAGGGTTGGGTCCCTAACTTGGACTCAGAGTATAGAGGACGTAACCGTTCACCCAAGAAAAGACGATCGTGATAGACCTTACGGGGTTATGAATGAATCCTGGAACAATCACAATGATCCACATAATGAACAAAAGACGGACAAATGATCTAGGATTCAAGAACGTAATAGTTTACACACTGACTCGACGTCTATTTTAATTGTTACTAATCTAATGAACTTTACTAACTAGTTTATATATCAGGATATTGTGGTACTACCATTATCAGATTGAGGATCTATTCTCAGTTGTTCTTCTTTGGTAAAGGACTTGGTTTGTCTGATTATTCTGTCTACCGGGTCTCCGAAACCTGAAGACAATTGTCTCGATTAGGTCGTTGTCGTGTAACTCCCCGAATAGTTGTTTTAGTAGTGGACTTTATCCTTACTCTTAAGGGTCACGTCACCCTGTTTAATCTGTGTTTTACGGAGGGTTTGGAACCCTCCTTAATTATACGAAGGTTTTCTATTCGTGATGGGTCAAGATGGTCTGTGTTCAGTAATCGGTGATATCAGTGTCTGGACGTATGCTATGTGGAACTTTCCTTAAGTCCTGTTTCTAGTCCTACTCCGTGAGACATGAGACGCTTTTGACTGTTTTGTCCGGAAGTCTATCAATCTATAGAAATCCTCTTTTAAAAATACTTGGACCTAAGAATGTAAAAGGGAATTGAATTTTTTCGTGGTTTTGATAATTGATTTTACAGACGAGGAGGCCGATCGTCGTTTGAAGACAAGTTCACACAGGGACTAACGTGCATAAGAGAAGACGTTTTAGTGTCTGTATAACCGGAGGAGAAAATGGAGACGTCTCGTAAAGAGTCTCGAGAGACCCTCCAACAGAGTACCTAATATTAGGAGTCAAACTTACCTTACTTTAAAAGGAGAAAGAGTCTGACTGAAACTTACTAAAAAAAAAGAAACGATAGTCTTTTTGTCACTTCTGTCTTCCTTCTACTTCAACCAAATTTTAATAACAGTCTTACTAATTCAGACTGAATAATGAGATTCAGTCTTTTATGGTTTTTTTTTTTTTTTATCACACACTCGTTTAGTCTCGGACCTGAAGTTTGCCCGTCCCAGAGTTTTGTGTCCCGTAAATTTCTCTGTCCGCACTACATTTTGCGTCACGAGACCCCCTCCCCCCTTTTTTCGTTTTTGGTGTCCTCTTCGTGAGATACCATTGACGTACGACTTACCCCTTTTCTACCTCGTTCTCTTTTAAATCTCTGACTGTTCCCTTTTTCTCTTGTTGTTTTGGAAGGGGTGGGACACGGTGGTTTGAACCGTCTGTCTTGTCCCGTCATAATTGGGTCGTTAGGACCTCTCGTAGGGTTACAATATTTTTACGTTTTCTCCTTACAGTTGTTTAGATATGTCTCGATAACGTTTTGTCCTTTATAGTCCTCTGTCGTTAAGTATATATAGTGGACCCCTTTTAGAAAGGGGTGGGAGTTTTGTCGATCTTTCGTCTTCTTTTAACCTTCAGTCAGGTGGTTGGGACTTATAAGTAACCTTCCTGACTACGACTTCGACTTCGAGGTTAGGAAACCGGTGGACTACTTCTCGGCTGAGTGACCTTTTCTGGGACTACGACCCTTACTATCTTCCGTTTTCCTCTTCTGCCACCGTCTCTTACTCTACTAACCTATCATAGTGGTTGAGTTATGTGCACTTATACGCGTTTGAGACCCTCTATCACTTCCTACCTTATCGAACCACACGATCTCAGGTACCCCAGTGTTTTTCAACCTGTGTTGAACCGTTGACTTGTTGTTGTTGTGGTTTGTTAATTTACAAGAATTTGTTCGTAAGCTCGTATTCAGTCAAGTCAAGTCAGTGAGTCAGCACAGACTGAGAAACGCTGGGGTACCTGACGTCGTACGGCCCGCTCGTACGGTCCGGAGGGACAGGTAGTGGTTGAGGAACTCGAACGAGTTAGAGTAATGGTAGTTCAGACACTACGGTAGGTTGGTAGAGACAACAAGGGAAGAGGAGGGCGGAAGGTAGAAAGGGTCCTAGTCCCAGAAAAGGTTACTCAGTCGAGAAGCGTAGTCTACCGGTCTCATAACCTCAAAGTCGAAGTCGTAGTCAGGAAGGTTACTATAAACCTTGACTAAAGGAAATCCTACCTGACCAAATTAGAGGAACGTCAGATTCCTTGAGAGTTCTCAGAAGAAGTTGTGGTGTCAAGTTTTCGTAGTTAAGAAGTCGCGAGACGAAAGAAATATCGGGTTAAGAGTGTAGGTTTGTGGTGGTGACCTTTTTAGTATCGAAACTGATCTACCTGGAAACAACCGTTTCATTGTAGAGACGAAAAATTGCACGACAGCTCGTATTCATTTTGTGAAGTCTGACCTTTGAGTTTTTGAGTTACTTGTTTTTAGTCCCTCTTTACATTTCTGTCAAGTGACCTGAGTCCTTCCTTTATCTTTTGTCGACTTAATGGAGTCTTCATTTATTTAGTACTCCGTGGGTTCTTTCTTCTCTAATTTTTTTTTTTTCAATTTGTTCCCGTGACTTCTTTTAGTCCATTTACTACTGCTCTTACTTTTTTCTGTGTTCTCTCTTCGTTTATTCTGAAGGGACCACTGGATCACCCATTCTTAGACGGACGGTTACGTCCCTTGTGCCAAGCTAGGAACCGGGCTCTTCTAAGGTGCACGGTGCCACGTTGATTCAGTACTCAGTGGTGATGACTCGGGTACGAGACCTCTGACACGAGACGTTGCTCTCTTCGGTGGAGTCACTCTTCGGAGGTGTGACGTAGCTCTCTCGCCGGCGGTGTGGTGTTGATGTCTCTCGGGTGTGTGTCGTTACTTTTGGGTCCCGTCGGTTGTTGTGACTTGTTGTAAAATTTTATTTATTTAAGATCAACACCGTAGTCGGTATTAATTTTGATAAAAAAAAAACTTCTTCTTTCTTCGTTTATCCCAGTCTCTCTTTTATGCCTTTACCCTCTGTTTCTCTCATTATAGGGAAAACAACTTCTGGAACTTGTTCTTTTGTTTCGTTACCTCCTCTCATCTATAAATTTTTGAAACTAGGTTCTTTTTTAAGGACTTTATCTTTTTATGGACTTAGACATGTATAACTTTCCTTAGCGACTTATGGACCCTTTTAAGTGGGTCTTGTTAGTTAAGGACTCCGTCGTCTTAAACATTCAATAATATACGACTTTGGACAAAATAAGATCGGAACTCTCTATTTCTTGTCCAACTGACTTCTACTTGAGGAAGTAAGTGTGAAATCAAGTGACCCAAAACCTCCCCAAAATTTTACGATAACGTACTAATGAAACGAAACACACAACTAAAAATTATTATACTTTCGTGAGATTAAGAAAACCGAAATATTTAATAAACTATAAAGAGAGACCTCCACTACTCTTAAAATAGAAAATAGAAACTTTAGATTATCAAAATGATAACCTATTTACCCCTGGATTTGAGTACGTCTTTTAGAGTGACAACGATTCAATTTCTTTGTCTCAAACTCAGACGGTCTCTCCTATCTTAACTTCCCCCTTCGAGAAATCCCTTTCTCGGTTTTAGACATGTGTCTAAGGGGAGTTCAGAGACTGGTTAAGGATCTTGAGTGTTGGAGTCCCACTCGAGGTTTCTCGAGTTCTTTTTCGTTGTCGATCTTCGATTTTCTAGACTCTCCCCCAATTTCGTTGACGGGTCACAACTCGCCCATCAAACGTCAAGTTTCAGGGTACCTTAATCTTCACATCACTTTCACAATCAACGAGTCAGTACGAGTTGAGAAGAGCTGGGGTGCCTGACATCGGACGGTCTGAGGAGACAAGTACCTTAAGAGGTCCGTTCTTAGGACCTCACCCATCGGTAAGGGAAGAGGTCCCAAAGAAGTACTGGGTCCCCAGTTTGGACTCAGAGGGTGTAACGGTCGTCTAAGAAATGACAGACTCGGTAGTCCCTTCCGGGGGGTGGGTACCTTAATCTCCCCGAACCAATTACGAAACGTAAAGAGTAATTTTGGTACCTTATTGATGTGGTATACTTATTTCTGATATAAAGTCCTGATTTGTAATAGGGGATCCTTAATCCCGATTTAGTTTTGTCTGGATGAAATTCTTTCGACTCGTGGTTTCCTGACTACGAAAACTTGACACCACAATCTCTTCTGAGAACTCTCAATGAACCTGACGTTCCTCTAGGTTGGTCAGGTAAGATTTCCTCTAGTCAGGACCTACAAGAAACCTCCCTGACTATGACTTCGACTTTAAGGTTATGAGACCGGTGGAGTACGCTTCTCAACTGAGTAACCTTTTCTGAGACTACGACCCTCCCTAACCCCCGTCCTCCTCTTCCCCTACTGGCTCCTACTCTACCGACCTACCGTAGTGACTGAGCTACCTGCACTCAGACTCACTTGAGACCCTCAATCACTACCTGTCCCTCCGGACCGTACGACGTTAAGTACCCCAACGTTTCTCAGCCTGTACTGACTCGCTGACTTGACTTGACTTGTTCCAGATTTTGATTCGGTGGTGTATTAGTTCCGTTAGAGAGTCATTGAATTGACGGACATCTCCTTTTATGTTATAATAAATTTCCTTCTCTTATCTTACATCATGGATGATACTATGGGTTATGTATTATTGTCTGACGACCTATACACTCCTTCCTCCTTTTGTCTTGTCTTTTGTCTTTAGTTCTCCCTCTTACTAGTTGTTTTCGTCTGTGTGTCTACAGGATCTCCGTCTTCATCGGCTGTTCTTGAATATCCATTGATGTTACCACTTTCTGTCCTTCAAAGACCTCCTGTATATATTACCTCCTATATCCTCTTAATACCTTTGAACCCGCCTTCTCCCCACACTTTATCTTTTCATGGAATTCTCTGTATAGTTGGGTTCCTTTAAACACCAAGAACAAACTCGGGACTAACTTTATTTGACGGAATTTTTTACTGTGTTGGTCACTATAAACTTATGGTTGTCCTAAAAATTATAATTCCTCAATGACAAATAAAAATCCATACTACAATAATAATATGCGTATAATTTTTCTCAGGAGTAGAAAATCTCCATCTATGGAATTATAATGACTAATTTACTACCTTACTAAACGAACTTTTGTCATAGTGTCAACCCTGTCTGCAATTACCGTTCATCTCAATATTTAATGTATTCTAACAGGTCTACACCTATTAGTAACTTTGATCATTAACCATATACTCCTAAGAATATTATCAGAGGAAGGGAAACACGTACGAACTTTTCGTGTTATTTTTCACTTCTGTCCCTTCCTCTAACCCTCTCTCCCTTTCTTTAAGAAGGAGAAAGTACACACTGAGGTCAAGAGGTTGTAGGGGTTGACTCAGCTAGAAACGGGGTAGGTACCACTACTAACGTTAGTCTAGTAGGGAAAGGTTCGTACGTGCTTCCACTGGACGATCATTAAACAACAACAACAAAAAGTCAACGATTCAGCAGAGGCTGAGAAACGTTGGGGCACCTGACAACGGGCGGTCCGAGGAGACAGGTACCCTAAAGGGTCCGTTCTTATGACCTCACTCATCGGTAAAGGAAGAGGTCCTCTAGAAGGACTGGGTCCCTAGCTTGGGACCACAGAATGTGACGTCCACCAGAGGACGTAACGTCCGTCTAAGAAATGACTCACTCGGTGGTCACCACACACGACACACGATTCAGTGAAGTCAGTACAGGTTGGGAACCACTAGGGTACCTGACATCGGGGGTCCGAAGGGACAGGTACCTTAAAGGCTCCGTTCTTATGACCTCACCCAACGGTACGAGAAGAGGTCTCCTAGAAGGACTGAGTCCCTAACTTGGGTACAGAGAACAAAGGACGTAACCGTCCATCGAAGAAATGGTGATCGTGGTGGACCCTTCCGGGTTCGGTGGTTCCTTACTCCGTAAACGTTTTCGTAGAGTTAGAATCTGTCGGACCCCGACCACGACCCCCTCTCCCTTCACGTGAGTTGTCTGCAGTGTAGCGCTACGAAGACGGTCTACGACGACGTGTGTTATGGGAGTGGTTTGCAAGAAGTTTCTTGACCTTGTGTATTCTCCTACTAGAACACTGACTGTCCTAAGTTCTCAACAACAGAGTAGACAAACGATACTTTATGCTCTACGTTTTATTGCAGTAGTC
Organism: Capra ibex; assembly: GCA_006410555.1. NCBI lineage: Eukaryota > Metazoa > Chordata > Mammalia > Artiodactyla > Bovidae > Capra > Capra ibex. Next base: position 10,063,133 of record SJYO01004576.1, read on the forward strand.
TAGGATTGAACTTGGATACAAAGCCGTCTTCACATTAGTATCCCCACCAAAGAATTCACTGGTTTTCACTTATGTCTCGGTACAAAAAGGAACAAACAAACAAAAAAAAAAGGACAAAAAACAAAGAAACAAACAAAACCGATACGGGGAGTCGAACACACTAGAATCTAGGGACCGGTCTCTAACTTGGGTCCAGGAACCGTCACTTTTGTGACCTGGTAATCCCTTAAGGGTCCCGGTACAAAAGATTTAAGTATCTCAGTACATGTTTTAACACAGGGAAGTTTTACTCTTTGGACCAGGATGAATCTTTACTAGTGAGGTCGAAGTGGGCGGAGGTTTGGGAAGTGTCAGGAAAGTATGGTTTCCTCGTGTTCGTCTTTCTTTATTATCAAGTACCAAATTTAGAACGTTAAACCCTAAACTAGTCGTGGTTTCCGTTGATAAGTCTCCACTCAACCTGGAGACCTGCATCTCAGACCTACAATGGAACCACGGGGCCTTGGGACTCGATGTTGGTCAAAATCCGTAAGGTCTTGAAACGCGTCTATATTCGTCGGACCGATGTCTTTCACTCGGGAGAAACGACCTTGTTGTAATCGGACGCAACGATCCAAATTAGAGAAATATTAAGAAACCGTGGTGAAGACCGTGACCCGAGTCGGTTCAACAAGGGACTGAGCTCACACCTCGTCTTTAAGGGGAAAAATCCAGTGTTTGAGTCTCGTGGGAGAGTGTGGTCACTGAGGTGATACAGTCAAAATTTGTAGAGGTAATTGTAAATGCTTTACAATCGTTTCACTGTCGATAGGACTCAACGGGGACGACATGCATCCGTAACGGGTACTAACTTTGTATACGTGTTTGAACGGACGGTCCGATCCTAACATTTTTGTGTACTTAGAGGTGGAGAAGACTTGTGTTGACTTAGTTCTTGGGGTCCTGTTCCCGGTACCCAATAAGTCGCTGGCAGTCTCCCACGTCGGTTCGGGTGTTTATAACAGAGAGACACACTCAAAGAACCAACCACAGACCGACGAGGAGAGAACAGAGTGATGTACCTCAGAACCAGGGGTACGGGACGGAAACGACAACCCTACCCTAGAGAACACGACTCGGTCTGTTTAGAGTGGATCCGAACAGTAGAGGAACCCTTAGTCTCGTAACCTGGTCGCACTCGTAGTGTCACTCAAACCAAAAGACGACCGACTATGAGATGTTAGACCAGTTACCGCAAACAGGACCGAGAGAGGGAAGGGATAGTCGGTGGGTGACGGGAGGGGATGGGGACCGGATAATTTAGGTGTAGGAACGGACGTGAACAGTGTCGGTGGACCGAATATGAAGAGATGAGGGTGGTTTAGTGTGTGAGTTCGTCCTCTGAATGTTCCCGAACGGAAATACGAAACGACACTTTGGATGTAAGAGTAGGAAGAGGAGAGACGGGCGGTGTATGACTGATTCGTGAGTATTATGGGTCCAGGAACCGTTACTTTCGTGACCTGACGGTCCCTTAAGGGTCCCGGCACAAAATATTTGAGTAACTCAGTGGATGTTTTAACACAGGGGTGTTTTACTCTTTGGACCAGGATGAATCTTTACTAGTGAGGTCGAAGTGGGTGGAGGTTTGGGAGTGTCAGGAAAACATGGTTTCCTCGTGTTCGTCTTTCTTTATTATCAAGTACCAAATTTAGAACATTGAGTCCTAAACTAGTCGTGGTTTCCGTTGATAAGTCTCCACTCAACCTGGAACCATCTCAGACCTACAATGGAACCACGGGGCCTTGGGACTCGGTGTTGGTCAAAATCCGTAAGGTCTTGAAGCGCGTCTATATTCGTCGGACCGATGTCTTTAGCTCGGGAGACAACGATAAACTATCCCCAGAACCTTCAGGTACTTCCTCCGATGTTCGGTCCTCCGTTATTCTTCCTCCCGAATCGAGTCACGGTCTCTGGGGGTCTCGGACACACACGACTGGACTCACCCCTGAACCTTACCCGTGGGTCGTCTCTACCCGGGTGGAAGTCTGACCTTACTTCGTCCATCCTTGACTCTTCATCCCCAATTTTCTCAACGATGTTGCGTCTCGACACAGAAGAGTTGCTTAGGGGGGAAGAGAAAAATTTACTTAAAGACAAAGAACGTTGGTTTACAAGGACCTAATTTTGGTGTGAGTTTTCAACGGGTACTGGAAGTGTGAGACCGGAGAAGTGTCACGAGTAGAAGATCGTAAAGGCATCATGGACTGTGACAATGGGTGGGAGGAGGTGTTTGAGGGAGGTGAATCCTGAAAAGACTTTCCACGACGTTTTGGAGCAAGAGAAAAAGGAAGAGGTCACGAGGAAAAGAGGAGAAACATTTCGGGAGATTACTCTAAGTCCAAAACCAGAAGGTCGGACCCAAAGAGGATCTTCTAAGGTGTCCAGGGGAACGAAGGAGATGACTCGGGTACCTCTTCTGAGGGGTAGATCTGTGGTCGGGACTGGAGAGGGAAGGTGGAGGTGACGTAAAAATTGAGAGACTACTTATAGAGGTGAACCTACTACGTATCAGTGAGTTGGAGGACTTTACGTGTAAACTATAGAGGGTCGGTTAGGGAGAGGACTGAAAGGGTAAAGGAGACTCTCCGGGTGTAAGAAAGTCGGTGTAGGGGACCCCGAGAGTGCCATTGAGATGTGACACAACACTAACGAATGAACCAGAGACAGAGGGGTGGTCGGACCCCCGAGGTGTCCCCGGACCTAAGACACTGAAAGGACGGTGACAAAGGTCCTCAGACCATACACCTCTAGTGAATTTACGAGTGACTTACTTAACTACTAATAGACAATAAACGGGAAGACGAAGTAAGGAGAACAGAGAGGTTATGTATGAGTGGTTCGGGAGACTTAAGAAGGAAGAGCTCCAGAGAAAAGAACAGGGGAAGGACGGGCGACGGAACCGAGGACCCGGTCTGGGAGTACTGATGGGTATTCGCGAGAACGTCTTCGCTCGAGCAGAGGGACTCACGTTAATTTACGGACGTCTCACCTTTTACGGTGGGAGACCCTTCTACCACCGTCGTCTCAAAAGTCCAGAAGGGTTTTGGGGAGAACATTTGTCTGTCTTGTTTGACGTATCATTTTCATTTTTGGACACCTGTGAGTGTTGTCTTGACCTAATATTCCCAAGGGGATTGGAGTCGGTAGGTGTCCCGGGTCGACCAAAGCCGTAGGTACGTCCTCCTGTGTCTCTCTTCGTTGTCCCGTTCCAGTCGATCTGGACTCTCGTCCTTGAGGGGCGGTGGGGGGTGGTCCCTCGGGTGTCCATAAGTGACCTCTCCTACCACCCGGTTATACCCTCGGCGTCGATTTTGACCCTCCTCGAAACAGGGGGCGTAGGTGTGTTTGAGTCGATAATGTGTGACCTAATATGCGTTCTCATTCACCCTATTTCTTAAAGTCAGACACGTAAAGACAACGTGCCTTGCACGACACTTTACTTTGTGTGTGTGTGTGTGAGTGCATATGTGTGTGTGAGGGTGTGAGGTGACACAAATTGACTCGACGATCTAAGAGAAGACTCCGATTCAAGTGACGGAATGAAGTCACACTAGACTACTGACCCAATATCGACTGTGGTTCAGTTTGAGTCTTTGTGAGTCGAAAACAACTTTAGTGTACCGTCGAGTTCAACCGTCAGTGCTGCAGTCTTCGTCCAGACTTTTCCATGAACACCTCGGATCTCTCTGCGACACGTTTGTACAATTTTAGTTGTCGTAGCGGTCGAAATTTTATTGAACAACAGTATTTCAGAACCACAGAGTCCGGGAGTCCCGAGAGAATTTAGTAGTAAGGTGTCCGAGTATTTATGAACTTTTAGGTCAAACGGCAACCGTCTTAGTAGTGTCTTCGGTCTTCTTTAAAGTTATTAGTGGATCGGGTTTGAAATAAAATGGTCCCTTCTCTGCCTCCAGATGCAATTACTCCTGAACAGGATGGTTTTCGTTGTTTAGTGATTCACCTTTCTTTTTTTATGTCAAATACAACGAAACCTCTGTTAGTCTTCCCCTCTTTATTCTTCGTGTCTACCCGGAAGTTAAAGGGAAATATTCCCCTTTTTTCTTTCTTTACGTAAATGGGGCGATTAGAGCCGTCGGTTTGGTCAAATTTCGTGTACAACGAGTTTCCTTATTTCGGTAGTTAGACTCCGAATGAATGGGTCATAGGAGAGTCGTACTCCCCGTCTCTCCCCCTCTCCGGGAGAGAAGGACTACAATACCGAGAAGTCGTGACGGGACGCGGGCGCCAGACAGAAGGGTCCTAGTGTACCTTCGCAAGATATTTACACGGAACCGAATTCCAACCCTTGCGACCGGACCCTCGGCCGTCACACATTCGTTAGACTGGGTCCGGTCTCCGTTGAAAGGTCTTTGGAGACGACGGGTCTTCCTCCTGTTGTTCCCCGTCTCTCGAACATCCATGACCCTCGGACTCCACAAGACAAAAAGATTCACATAGACCCTAGACTTCGGTCAGAGATGACGAAGTCCGACGTTAGTTTAAAAGAACTCCCGTCAAGATATAAAACGAATGAAAAGTTTTGTTTTACCAGAAATTTTTTTTTTTCTTTCGATATTTTACTCTTCAAGAAAACCATTTACCCCTGTCCGGTGACAGTTGAAGATGGTCGGAACATTTTAGTTCAACAGAAAAAACTTTTACAGTGATCCGGGGGAACCCTTTCCCCTTCACTCGTTTCCGACAATTACGACTAAGATTTACCGTTTCTATGGATTTTTTTTTTTTAAGGTAGTCATAAAATAACATCGGTGTGTAAGACCCTTTGTGAGTGAGTCTTTCTGTTACATCTATCACCTCATGTCAAATAATGTGGGCGCTCGGGTTCCGTCTCATAGGAGAATCGGTTCCTGGGACTGGTCGAAAACACTTTTGGAATATATGGGATTCGCATACACAGGTTTGGGTGTAGGGGTTTTAAGGGACTTTGATCAGACTCGTTTCCTTTTTCTCTCTCTGTTAGTTTCAATTGGGCACTAAGTATTCGGAATTCGGATCCATCAGTTGTCGCCAGTCAACAGTTATCCGACACCAGTAAGGGGTCATTCGTATTATCTTACATACTAAGACAAGCCAATGTGTCTATTAATCCCATGAGAAAACCCGCTACCTTTCGGGACCCCGAGAAGGAAGGCCCCCCGGACAAAAAGGTCAACCATACAGCAGAGGTATCTATGACCCGTATATCGAGTATCAGACCGGGTTCTACCTCAGAACGAAAGTTCTAACTCGGACAAGACAAAGGAGGAAGTAAATTACTTAATTTACACGTTGATACGTCACCCTTTGACTCGTTGGGAATCTTTACTACCCCACGAGAAATGTACGGTTGTGGGTTTTGAGAGGTTCTATGTAGTAATTCACTTTTTTTTAAATCTACGCCGTGTCACACAGATTATACAGTGGGTGGTAGATGCATTTTTTTTCCTCCCATATTCAAACGTATGCTACATATCATAATACATGTCATATATTTAAGATACAAGACTTTTTGAGTGTGATATGACATAATACTATGTATTTAATTACTGAGAGAAATCCTTAAGTGTTCTCTTTGATCACTGTCTCCGACGAAGGCCCCCCGCCCGGTCCTACCCGGTCCCTCCCCACCTCTGACCCCAGGTCTCTTTCTCCTTCTAACGGAGGAATAGACCAGACCCTTAAAATTGAGTACACTTATCATTAAAAAACTTCTTTTAAACTTCCCACTAGATTAAAAGTAATCGCAATTATAAATTAAAAGTTTTGATAAGATGATAAGTCTCGTGACTTAAGTTGACTAGTATTTAGGATGAAGAGTATATAAATTTATAAAACTAACTTAACTCTTCCTTAAGAAATTCTTCTACCTCAAGACACTATACACACACATACATTTTGGGGATATTATCGTTTTGTGGACTCACTCGAAACTTACTCCGCAGATTTACAACCTACAAATCAGGGCTAAGTAGACAGATTGGACCTGAACCCAGTTCACAGGTTTGTAATATACAAGTCAAAGTAGTCCACATTTTAACAGGGGGTGGAGTGGAAGAGGTGCCCGGATGTGTCAGCTTTATTCTGTTCCTATATTTTTGGGAGATTTTCGTCTTTTAAGTCCTTATCCTACCAAGTCCTACTAGTGTAAACTACAAAAGAACTTCAAGAACACATTAGGTTGGGAGTTCATAAAATTCAGTATAAAAGGGAATTCTTGTTCGTACCTTCAGTTTCTGTATCAAAGTCTCCTGGACCCAGGTATCAGTAACACCAATTACACGTAGAATCACGATAGGCATTAAAAGAGTCGTAGTGGAGGGTATAAAATGTACTACATAAGAAGATTTGTTGGAGGACAGGACAGTAGCACTCGACAAAACGGGAGGACGTTCCAAAAGATCGTTTAGATTCAAGACAAGGGTCAAGTAAGTGGGTCTTCGAAAAAAAAAATCAGGAGTGTAATCATGGTTTCGTGGTACCAACCCGATCTGACGGAACTCTATAATTTTTTTTTTTTTTTGAAAACTAATGTGATTTGAATGAAACGGTTGTTTGCAGGTAGATCAGTTTCGATGCCAAAAAGGTCCTCAGTACATACCTACACTCTCAACCTGACACTTCTTTCGAGTCACGGTTTCGTGACTACGAAAACTTGACACCACAACCTCTTCTGAGAACTCTCAGGGAACCTGACGTTCCTCTACCTGACGTTCAAGTAGGATTTCCTCTAGTCAGGACTAATAAGTAACCTTCCTGAGTACGACTTCGACTTTGAGGTTATACGACCGGTGGACTGCGTTTCTTGACTCAGTAGACGTTTCTGGGACTACGACCCTTTCCAACTTCCGTCCTCCTCTTCCCCTGCTGTCTCCCACTCTACCAACCTACCGTAGTGACTGAGTTACCTCCTCAAACTCGTTTGAGGCCCTCAACTACTACCTGTCCCTTCGGACCGCACGACGTCAGGTAACCCAACGTTTCGCAGCCTGTGCTGACTCGCTGACTTGACTTGACTGACTTTTAGTGATCGCTTTCAGGGTTACGGATACTTGGCACACCAAGGAAGGGAGTCAGAACTCCTTTTTTGCCGTCTATGCAGGCATGGTCGCCTCCACCGCGGTGGTGTACCGATGACACAGCTACGTCAAAAGTAGTAAACAGGTCAGTCGAAACTTTCCTAAGAATTGGATTTTTGATTAATTGTTTTCTAACAAAAATTAAACTCCTATAAACTGTAAAGTTTTAAACGAATATTTCATTCCAAAATATTATAAAAATAAAACATAATGAATAAACGGGTTAAGTTTTAGTATACTTAGGTCTGAACGACTTTTAATGATCGTATACCGGCTCTTACTTTTCCTTTGCTTTGTAAAGGGCCCTTTACAGATCTTGACGACTAATAAATTTTCAAGATTTTCCTTTCATTTAAGTTTGATTACAAATAATACTGTCATTTATCCACCGAAATAATTTTATTTTTCTATTACAAATGGCAAGGAATAGAGGAATACGTCACTTTTTCTTTGAGGGTAATTCCTTCGTTCACCTTGTATGTGTGAATTGGGAAAGGGAAGTTCCATGAAGTAATTTCACTAGCGATTTCCTACAAAAAACAAAAGTTCGCAGAATCCCGTTATTACTTCGTTTGACCTGTCGTGTGGTCGGTTCTCTACCGAGGTACAAATACCCATCGCTCTTCCCCTACCTGTGACTAGTGTCCCCTTAGTCTCGACTCCACAAGGTCGGGTCTCGACCCCCGTCTCCCCGTTACTTTGTGGTCCTTGCAACGTCTCTCGACTTTTGAGGGTTCTCTTGGTTCTCTTGCCCGACTTTTATTTTTGGTCCACATTCACTTCGGTTGAGGGGTAGAGTGGGGAAGGACCACGGATAGTTAATCTGTTTTCGTTTTGGCTTTGACTTTTGGTGTGAACGGTACATAAGACCTTTTTCTTTGTTGTCGTCTTTCAATTTCCATTGAATTATTTTTATTGAATGTTTATCTAAATTTCTTTCTAAATTTTATACTTGCGTATACTCTCTGAATCCCTCAGTCAGGTACTGTAGAGTGGAGACTAATTGTCCTCTAGGTCTGTACCTTGTTTTTTCTTCCTTCTTTAATAGTTTCTTTTTTATACTCTTATTGTTTTTATAAAGGGTTTCAACTTCTTCTACTTAGAGGTTTAACTTTTCCGTAGACCACTTTATTGATTTCGATAAAGAGTGACAGGATACTCAACTGTCCCGAGTCAATCGGCCGAGAGTACAACCCTCTCCCGAGAGTACACCGACGTTACTCTAACGTCGATTTTGGTCTCAGTAAGGTTCCGAGGTACCTAAACCCAAAAGTTTTGCGAGTGAGGGTACCGACCGTCCAGTGTGTCTGACCGATCTTCGAGTCGTCGCCGGATGGATGCCGGAGAAGGACACAGAACTTGAAGGAATGTCGTACCGTCTACCCAAGGTTCTCGCTGACAAAGTTATGTGTCCTTTCTCTTTGATGGCTAGAAAGCTTAGGTCTTTACCTGTGTCACGGTAAAGATGATATAAGATGAGTAGTCTCTTAGTGTCCCGGGTCTAATTTCCCCTCCTTTGTCTCTAGAAGGTAAAGTCACCCTCTTTATAGTTTCTCAAGTGTCGGTAGAGTTCAATGGTGGTGGGGGATTTACGAAGATCTTTATTTTGTATGATCCAGTGAATGTTTCATTTCTCTTAGTCTTGGTTTGAGTAAAAGATCGTAAAGGAGGGAACACATGGTGTGAGGTCAATGTACACGGTCTGAGTAAAATAGGAGCTCCTGAAAAGAGACAGTAACAGAGACTGATCTTGTGTACAAGGGACTTAGAAACGTACTGAGTGATGAAGAGTGTTAAGTTGAGAGTAGAGTTTACAGTGGAGGAGACTCCACAGGGACGAGTAGTATAGATTTTATCGTATCATGAGAACGGTCCGTTTAGGATTCTCATCCTGTGTTCACTCCCTGAAGTAAAAGTGAAAAGTGAAAGTACGTGACCTCTTCCTTTATCGTTGGGTGAGGTCACAAGAACGGACCTCTTAGAGCCCCTGCCCCCTCGGACCACCCGACGACAGAGACCCCAGCGTGTCTCAAACTGTGTTGACTTCGCTGAATCGTCGTCGTCAGTCGTAAATATAGGAATCGGAATAAAGTTAAGAAGTATCGTGTTTGGTTCAGAAAAAAAGAACAAAAATAATACAGAGGAAGTACTCTCATCGTTGAAACAGAAAAAAATTTTCTAAAAAAAACTACGCGCTGATAAAAATTTCAGAAATAACTTAAACAATGGTATAACAGAGGTAAAACAAAGCAAAAAACACCGACGTCCCGTACACACTAGGATCGAGGGTCTAGTCCCTACCTTAGGTGTTGGGAGACGTGACCCTCCACTTCAGAATTGGTGACCTACTGGTCCGCTCCGGACGTTGAAACAGTATCGGTTGTAACATAGAGGTTACGGATTTCGTGATGGACCTTACAAACAACTCGTCGATAACTTAGTCTTAGACAGAGTTCATCTGTTGTTTCGTTACGGAAATTCAAAGACTAATTTTTTTGTTTGTGGCAAAAGTTGAGTTTTAAGATACAGGTCAGTTTAGTAGGTGGTTTACCTTCCTGTCTAATCTCTGTAAAAAGTCTGAGTATTTTAAAAGGGGAAATGGTGAGAAGATTCTTTCACGGAGGTGTTTTAGTCCCGTATTTAATTCTTTCCAAAATTTGCAACTTAGGTCTTTTGTTACCTAAATTGTCTTCCTTCGTCCTTACCCTTCGGGGTACTCCTCTTGACATGTGTTCTGACCTTGACGTCGAGGAAGTTTAACTTCACACGTCTGTCTCCCGCGACCCCGTCTTTAGAGGTCTAATTTTCTCTTAAGGTCATCTTGTCGACTTGACCTGCTTTTTTCAACCCTTTTCTACTGTTTTATAAAGAAGTTTATCACGTTAGTTTCGTTAGTATTTGACATCCTCTTTAGATTTCATATTCTTTTTTTTACATTGGTCATTAGTATAACTAGTGATCGAGGAACGATTTGTTATAAGTGTCTTTAGGTTATTTTGTAACGAACAGTAAAAGTCTAAGTCTTTAGTTAGATCCTTCTTCGTGTTTACCAAGTGAATTGTTAACGTCACGGTGAGGAGACGGTCCCTGTTAGACATATAGTAGACGGTGGTCACTCTCATAGGAGTCACAGTCGGTCCACCGTTCACCAGGCCGAGACTTTAAGGTGGAGGGGAAGACTCATAAATACGTTTCTTTTGTTTTTGTGATTCGACTTTTCTACATAAGTGGGGGTACAAGTAACGTCGCAATAAATGTCATCGGTTCTATACCTTTGTTGGATTCATTCTAGTTACCTACTTACTTAATCTTTCTTTTACGACCATATGTGAATGTTACCTTATAATAAGTCAGTAATTGTTTCTTACTTTAGTACGGTAAACACTACTGTACCTATCTCAAGTTCCCATAATTCGCTTTGTTCAGTCTCTCTCCCTTTGATTATGGTATACTAGAAAGAAGATACACCTTAAATTGTGTATATGTATGCATATATGGATACATTGTAGTTCGAGTATCTATGTCTCTTTTCACCAAAGGTCTCCGTTCCACACCTACCCTCTTTAGTCACTTAACGAAAAAAGCAAATTAATTTAACTTAATAAATTTCCAAAAAAAAAATTCTAAATACATAACTAAAATAAAAAACCGATGCCATCCAGAAACAACGACGTACACCCGAAAGAGGCCAACACCACTCGTCCCCGATGCGAAGCGACGCCACACACCCGACGAGTAACGGTACCCAAGAGAACAACGTCTCGTACCTGAGCTCCGTGAGTCCGAAGTCATCGACGTCACGTACCTGAGTCATCAACACCGAGTTTCTTAATCCGCAAGTCGCCGTACACCCTAGGAGTGCCTGGTCCCTACCTTGGCCACAGGGAACGTACCGTTCCACCTAAAAATTGGTGACTTGGTGATCCCTTCGGGGACTTGACTTGAAAATTTCTTCTTTTTTTTTAGAGATGTTTAAGGACTGGGTTTAAGTCACTTTGATCTCTGATCAAAGTTTCTTACTGTTTTCGTTTGTTTGTTTTCGGTTAATTTTTTTAAAATATTGTGAGGGATCCTAGTGGTTTCTTAAGTGCGAAAACTTGAGACCACAACCTCTTCTGAGAACTCTCAGGGAACCTGTCGTTCTTCTAGGTTCGTCAGGTAGGATTTCCTTTAGTCTGAACTTATAAGTGACCTTCGACTTTGAGGTTATGAGACCGGTGGACTACTCTTCTTGACTGAGTGACCTTTTTTTTTGGGACTACGATCGTTTCTAACTTCCACCCTCCTCTTCCTCTGTTGTCTCCTACTCTGCCAACCTACCGTAGCGACTGAGCTACCTGTACTCAAACTCATTTGAGGTCCTCGACCACTGCCTGTCTGTTAGGACCGCACGACGTCAGGTACCCTAGTGTCTCAGCCTGTACTGACTCGTTGACTTGACTTGACTCCTAGGAATAGTAATTAGGATGAATCCATATTCTTTTGATTTCCAGTCCCACCACTCCATCGAAGGTCTCAGGGCATCAAATATACACGTTCTCATCTTTAGACTTTGAAGGAGAACCTCTCAAAGGGTCCACCGTAATCACCATTTCTTAGACAGACGGTCACGTCCTCTGCATTCTCTGCACCCAAGCTAGGGACCAACCCTTCTAGGGGACCTCTTCCCGTACCGGTGGGTGAGGTCCTGAGACCGGACCTCTTAGGGTACCTGATTCCTCGGACCTCCCGATGTCAGGTACCCCAGTGTCTCAACTTGTGTTGACTTCGCTGATTCGTGTGTCGTAGGAATCGACTTTTTCTCCTTTTTATACTCAATTTTAACTACGGATAAATTTTTTTTACTTTATTTTCATGATCGAGAGTTCAAATTCCATATACCACCTTTTGATTGTGATACTTACTTAAATAAAATTTTATTTCTACCTTGTGTTTTACTCCTTCTGATTTTCATTTATTTATTTACATGAGTTCTATAACACTTTCTTCTCGATTTAATTGGAAGCCTTTAATCTTTCATCCTCACGGTACTTTTCGTCTTTAATTGATTTAAAATTTATTTATCCCTCTCCTGTATACATATGGATACTGACTAAGTACGACTACAAACTGTCTTTGGTTGTGTTAAGACATTTGGTTAATAGGAAGTTAATTTTTTGTTTATTTAAGTTTTGTTTTTTATTATGTAAAATCCCTGAAGAGACCACCGGGTCATCGGATCTGTGGTGCGAGGGTTACGTCCCTCGGGTCTAAACTAACGACCAGTCCCTTGATCTAGGGTGTACGGCGTTGATTCTGAACCACGTCGGTTTGTTTATAAAAATTTTTATTTTTATTTATAAATAAAATTAGATTTAAACTTAAATTTTATTTAAATTTTTGTTTGTTACCATTATTTTTGGATCAATGTTTGTTATAAATGTTTCTTATCTCTTTCAGATTTTTAAATCTAATTCTTTTCTTATTATGCACAATTGATTGTACTAAGTGAAAAATGCCAAAAAGATGAAGCGTCTAAAATTAAAAAGAAATAACGGAAACTAGGTAAAAGTACTTCGAAGGTACTCATAAACTTTCTACACGTAAGAATACGTACGTTTCAAGATATGTAGTTTAGTTCAACGTTTGACAGGTGAAACGTGTGTCTCACCAGTTATTTATTATTTCCTTTTGTTTCGACGAGATAAAACTTCGGGAAATATTATGCATAACCCGAAGGGTCCACCGTGATCACCATTTCTCGAGCGGACGGTTACGAACTCAAACTAGGGACCCAACCCTTCTAGGGGACCTCTTCCCGTACGTCGGGTGAGGTCATAAGGACGGACCCTTTAGAGTACCTGTCTCCTCAGAACGTCCGGTGTCAGGTACCCCAGCGTCTCTCAGTCTACGCTTCTCTGGAACGTACGTGCGTAGGTATTATACGGAATCTAGTTGAAAGGATTCGATCCAAGGTTGGTCATAGTTCACATTTAATAGGTGAGGACAATCAGGGAATTAGTGGAGGGTACAAATAAAAAGGAAGGACGGAAAAAAAGGAATTATAAAGGGTGGTCCCGTGAGGAATTCATTGTGTTTTGATTGTTCTTGTTTTTATGAATTCGATTTTATATACATAAAGAATCGAACACGATTCTTGAAATCTATCCTATTATAACTGACTAAAATTATAAAATATTATTGAGAGACTACGGTTTAATAACAGGAGTAAAATCTCCATTCCCGTCATTCAGTTGTGTCAATTCATTACACCGATTTAATCATTCTTTAATCGAGTTCAGATAAAATGTTACTTCGGACCAATTGGTAATACGGATGTCAGAGTAGACAAAGTAAACCGGTTCTCCCCTATAGAGAGGACACTATAGACTATCGAGACGGGTCTTCCTTTCACACGACAAAAAGGTAACAGTCTCTTCATATAGTCGATTTCTTCTCTCACACACACACACACATGCGTACTCCCATACACACACACACAATTTTGACCTCTAGGTCTTATAGTTGCATTCACTCGTAAGGGTTTCTCACGATCTTACATTACTTTTAAAGTAGGGGAAGCGTTATAAAAGTTATAATTAAAGTTGGTGATTAAAGTTACAAGTCTCAAAACGATTCGACGTAATGGGAGATATAGAATTTTATGTAACTCTCTCATCATAACTTTGTACATGTAATACCGTGTACATGGTATACATTTTTTCGGTCACCCTTAAACGACATACTACATCCCTTAGGTTTCGACCACGAGACACTGTTGGGTCTCCCCACCCTCCTCCTCCCTCTACTCTCCCGTCAAATTCTCCCTCCCCTGTATACATATGCATGCCGACTAAGTACAACTACATACCGTCTTTGACAGTGTTATAACATTTCATTAATAAGAGGTTAATTTTAATTTATTTATGTGACTCATAGTCCAAACCATACACAAAAATTTTCTCACGGCACATATTTTTTATTGTCCCGTTATCTGATTTTTCGTCATCTGTATATGGCACAAAGACTACACTCTATTTATGTTACTCTTAAAGACACATGCTTCTTTATTATTGTAAATCCGTTTGCAAGCGTAAGAAAATGTGTTAACTCTTCTGGTTATAATTATACATTTGGACAAAAGACACGGTTTTTTAAAAAACTTTTGATAGAGTTCATACAAAACTCTAACCCTATAAATTTTCAATCGTTTACAATGAGCACTTTAGTTAGTCATTAAATTTTACTTTTATTGTCGTTAAAACATCGTAATAATTGTAGGAATAATAGTCCGTTTTATCGTATCGATTCCGACTAAAAATTTTTTCTTTTTTATACTATTCTTATAACTCTCCTCTTCCTCCCGTATTTACTTTACAAGTGTTATCTAGTATGAGGACCCTAAAGGAACCCCAGGTCGCCAAATCTGAGTCCTGAAGGTTACGTCCCCCGCGACCAAACTAGAGACCAACCCCTTGATTCTAGGGTGTACGGAATGTACGTTGGTTGAGAACCTACTAGTTCACTCACACCGTGTTGTCCCCGGGGAAACGTGAGAACTTTTTACGGTTCTGTCGTAAGTGCTATCGCTTTCCATTCTCATCGATTCACAGGTAATCGACTACTTACCGATCTGGTTTACACCAGTCAGGTGTGTCACCTGATAGTAGGTCGGTCTCTTTCCTGACTGCGTACGATGTTGAGCCTGTGTGGAACCTTTGTAGTACGATTTACTTCCGGCGGTGTATGTTTTTCTGTTGTGTACTACCGTACCAAGGTGATTACACTTTGCAGGTCTCCTTTTACTGTTTAGTCCTCCTTGTCTTTTATCCAAGGACCAACGGTCACCGACCCCCTCCGAACCCCCATCGCCCCCTCTCAGACGACTATCCGTACCCCAAAAAGGGAGTCCACTACTTTTACAAGATTTTATTAACACCACTATAAACGTTTTGAGACATTTATATTATTTTTTGTAACTTACTATGTGACATTTTCTTACCTAAAGTACTATACACTTCAAATAGATTTACTCTTCTTTTTTTTTTCTTTTTTTTTATTTACTCTTCTTTTTAGAATGACATCACGGGGCTCCGTTCGTGCCACTTGACTTTACCAAGACGAGATGGTTTAGTAGACCAAGTCCCCAACCAGGTACTCGTCGTAGTATCCGTAACGGACTCCCACTCTGTCGCTGTTACTCTCCGGAAGAAGGTCCGGATGCCTTTAGTGTTAGACATGGAATTGTCCCGGGGAAGGGTCCATTAAGTATCCGTGTAAGTTTAATCTCTGTGGTACTAGGTTTCGTAATTACTCCAGAATTCCCAGATCGTAACTTACTGTTCATATATCTTGTTCACTAGTATACTTGTGTGAACTAAAGTTTCCGTACTCTTTCTAGTCTTTTTTTACACTCTTGTTTGAAACAAATTAAATCTTTTTTTTAACAGCGGGAAATAAAGAAATGTTCAAAGAGAAAAGAAAATATTCGTTAATGAACGAAATTTTTATATATATAGATAGGAAAAATAAACACAATCCAGAATCAAGGGGTTGGTCCCTAACTTGGATACGGGAACCGTCACTTTCGAGTCTCAGGATTGGTGACCTGGTGGTCTCTTGAAAGATGTTCAAGAGAAATTACAATTTTTGTCTTTCTTTTCTTTAGCCCCCACCCCCTTCAAAACCTATTTACCACACTTCAGGTCCCGAATTCGTACGATATTTTCCAGGAACTCGATTATAGTAAACACCCAGAAAAAAAAAAAAAAAACAGTCGATCTTTAGTGAAGTTCACATCTTGAAAGAGACTGGTCGACAACAAGATTCACGACAACTGATCGTACCGATACCTGAGAAAAGATTTTTTTGTGTCCCGTTACGAACACCCCACTCTTCCAATTGTCTGTTGGTATAAATCTGGAACTCTGGTAATTTGTGGATATAGGAACTTTTACAACTAAACGTGAAAAACTAATGATTAAACATGAATAACAAGGGGTCATGTCTAACTTTTAATTGTAAAATTTCAAATTAAAGAGAAGACTTTACTATCTTAATTGTATAGTGACTTCGTCATGTCTAAATTATTGGATAAAGAGAAGAATAAAGATGAGGTCCATTCGTCATAATTTTCATATGGTAGTTGGGAGTCTAGTCTCCAAAGACGTAAGTGCCTAAGTTAGCTGGTTCCTATTTTTTTATAAAACCTTTCTAAAAAAGAGACCTTTCAAAGTTTTCCATTTTAAACTTAAACGGTACGTGACCGTTGTGAATCCATCGTGAATGTAATATAAATTTCGATAAATATATCATAAACCTGAAGGGACCACCGAATCTACCATTTCGCAGACAGATGTTACGTCCTCTGGACCCAAACTAGGGACCCAACCCTTCTAGGGGACCTCTTCCTTTACCGTTAGCTGAGGTCATGATAACGAACCTTTTAGGGTACCTGTCTCCTCGAACCATCCGATGTCAGGTACCCCAGCGTAACTTAATAGAACCATGAAAACATCTTTTAGTCAACTGGTACGTACATACTGTCCGAAGGGTCCACCGAGTCACCATTTCTTGGACGGACGGTTACGTCCTCTACGTTCTCTGAGCCCAAGTGAGGGAACCCATTCCTTTAGGGGACCTCCTCCTTTACCGTTGGACGAGGTTATAAAAACGGACCCTTTAGGGTTCCTGTCTCCTCGGACCGTCCGATGTCAGGTACCCCAACGTTTCTCGACCTGTACTGACTTGTACATGTACGGACGTGTTCATCTACATACCCAACTAAAGACCTGAAATTTAAGATAAGATAACTAGAAATACAGATAGAAGTACTGTCATAATGTCAGAATCAATGATATCGAAACATCATTGAAAACCTTAATTCGTACGCAGGAAGGTTGAACCAGAAAGAAAAAGTTCCAACAAAACCGATAAGACCCAGGGTGTCCCGAAGGGACCACCGAGTCTCCAGTTTCGTAGACGGACGTTAAGCCCTCTGGACCCAAGCTAAGGACCCAGCCCTTCTAGGGGACCTCTTCCTTTACCGTTGGGTGAGGTCATAAGAACGGACCTCTTAGGGTACCTGTCTTCTCGGACCACCCGATGTCAGGTGTCCCAAGGTTTCTCAGTCTGTGCTGACTCGTAGATTGTGAAACCGAATTGTTCCTCAGACCTCCATCCGTCTGAGATTCGTGAGTCGTTAAGTCAGTGTAGATACAGGTAGGAACGGGAGGTCACAAGGGTCATAAGACCAGAAAAGAGTACGAAGAGAAGAGCAGTCATCATCTGTCTACTAACCAACGGTAGTACGGTCTGAGGTAAAGGAGTACGGTCGTAGTGTTTCTTCTCACTCCTACCACTATTTCTGAAAGAAAAGACGTCCGAAACACTCACTACATTTACACTTAGGCGGAGGGTGTAGTGGCAGGTCTTGTCTTAGTGCAGGATAGGGATCGAGCTAGAAGCCCCTTACCCCTACTCTAATGGTACTAAGTAAAGTCCCGTATGGAAAGGACTTTAGGTCCAATTCGTCCTCACTCCACACTATATACGACGTTTCTTATCACGAATGGAGTTTGACTCATGTAGACTAAGTGTTGTACCATAAAAACATCTGAACCCATCATTGAGTTGACTGTAACAAAGAAACTTTTTTTACCCAAGAGTCGTGGTTTTTCTTGAGAACTCTTTATAAACGTTATGTTAGGTTTTATGTACCCTCTAAGTATATGAATAGAAATTTTGACATAATTATATTAAAGTAGCAAAAATCTGGGTAAATTTTCATAAAGTCTTAGAAAGTCGAACTCCTGGTTTATACTTGTATCTGACAGTTCCACATCTATAAATTTTTGCTACCAATTGTCTCAAATGAGGTTCTTTTAGTTCCTTGGAACAGTTAAAACAAACAAGTCAACAAGACAGGAGTTTTTTCCACCCTAACCCTGAAGGGACCACCAGGTCACCAATTCTTAAGTAGACGATTACGTCCCTTGTGTCGAAGGTGGGGACCAGACCCTCCTAGGGTGTATGGTGTCCCGTTGGTTTGGGGACACGGTGTTGACTCGGGTCTTCAGATATTGGGTACGAGGTTTTGTTCTCTTCGGTTCCGTTACTCTTCGGGTTCTTGGTGTTGATCACTATTCGGGGGGTGACCACCGTTGATCTCTTTCGGACGGACGGGTCGTTGTTCCCGGGTCACGTCAGTTTTTATTTGAGTTTGCCATTTCTTAGACAGACGTTACGTCCTTGACTCCCAAAGGTGAAGTCATAAGAAGTCATATGACTTCTTGGGTGAAGTCATAAGAACGGACCTCTTAAGGTACCTGTCTCCTCGGACCATCCGATGACCTCAGGTACTTCAGGGTTTGTCAACCTGTCCTGACTCACTAATTGTGAAAAGTGAAAGTTTCTTTTTTTTTTTCACCTCCCCCCTAATGGTCGACAAGTATTTGAGGTAACCCAGGGACGGTATTACCGAGTTCCTTGATTCCAGTGTCTATCACTCACCGTCTTAGAGTAGAAAGCAGAGGTATAGGTCGCGCGTAGGACGAGTTGACGTCCTCTGAGCTAGTTGTTTGTGCCACACGCACGGGTAATGGACCGTTACAGGGTCTATAAAGAGGGTAATGGACCGTTACAGGGTCTATAAAGACAGACCTCGAACCTTACTTAAAGGTCGACCTTCTTACGATTCATAAACAAGATTCCCACACCGACCCAGGTCCTCTCGGTCCCTCTGGGGCCCCTTCCACTTTCAGATTACTCCACCCGTGCCTCCTGGTCTGGTGCTTCTAATATTCGTACATTTCACCCTAGTGTCCCATAGGTTGCAGTCCCCGCACGTTTCAGTCCCCGGACTCGGCGGGCCACGGGCGGACCGCCGCGACATTGGTGACGCAGGGGCCGGAGCCGGGGACGGCGGCCGGAGGTCGGTGTCCGCAGCGACACGCGAGCGCGGCCGTTCCCTCGGCGCAAGGCCCCCCTCGTCCGCGAATCCCACACGTCCCGAAAGTCAAAGACCGCGCTTGAAGGCGGCAAGGTTTCAACGTCCCTCCGAACCGCGCTACAGGCCCCTGTCGTCGCCGGCGGCCGGGCTCCCGGCCCCGGCCCCGGCGCTGGGCGTGGCCCTAGCGTGGGCGAGGGCGAGGGCGAGCGCCAGGGGCGACAGCGGGCCCAGGGCGGCGCCGCGGCGCGGGCTCGCGTCCCTCCGGGGTCTCGCGGGCCCGAACCTCCTATGGCTTGGCAGCCTAAGGCCCCTGCTCTACTATCTGGGCCGCTCGGACCTCCTCCTCTGGCTGGGGTCAGACACGGCGGTCTAGGCGGTAGTCATGGCCCGCGAATAGTTGAGCCAGGTTGCATTCCGTCCCATCGCTCCGCCCTTGGCGCGCGTCCGGGACGCGCCGGGCCGACCAAGCACCTCGGACCCTGGTCGGGGCGCGGCGGGCCGGCGAGGGCCCAAGCCCCAAATGTTCCGCGAGCGCGTAGACAGCACGCCTAGCGTTCCGTGCTGGAACCGCCCCCGCGCGCTCAGGGGGTCCCCGCCCTGGCGGGCTCCGGTCCGCGCCAGACCTTCGGCCGCTCTCCTCCGTGCTCCTCGATCCCGCGTAAAAGAATCTAGGTCGCCAAGGGGCGGCCGTCAGCGGGCGGGCTCCGTCGACGGTCTTTACGTTTAAGGGGTCACATAACCTGGATGGATAAGACTTTGACCCACCGGGCCGACACGTTCGACACCGAACGTCTCAACCTCTCAGGAAGACTAATTCTCGCGAGGAGTCTCCGACGTCTTCCGCACCTTCGGGTACCCACTTCCAATCCCCCTCGCTTCACCCAGGGGAAAAGTTCAAGTAAGACGATTTCCCCATCAGTAGAAAAGACAACAGTCCGGCAAAACCAATTTCTTTATGTCGACTTTTATTAAGGTGGCCCCTCGCCCCCACCCCCATCCCCGACCCTGAACCGAGAGGTCGACGACGACCAATGAGACAGTTACTGAACAATCGGATACTACTCGTGGAAAGGGTTTCGAACATAAAAAAATTTTATCTTTTGGCCCTCCTATATAACTTACGGTCGCTGTTCAATTGTCTCCAGGAACTTCTCCGGTTGTGAGAGAAATTACTTCCATTAAGTAATAAAATACTTTCCTTCGAAAGACACTAGTATATAAAATCCCATTAAAATTAATCAAAACGTACTCTTGGCTTACGAACTATGGTTTGTTGGGGGTATAAATATTCTCACGAAATGATCAAAACCTTGGAAAAGGGAACATCGTGGTGATGATACTAACACGTGAATAGTCAGGGATTCGTGACGAAGGGACTACCTAGTCCCCAATTTCGCAGACGGGCGTTACGCCCTCTGAACCCAAGCTAGGGACCCAGTCCCTGCTAGGGGACCTCTTCCTTTACCAATTGGGCGAGGCCATAAGAACGGATCTCTTAGGGTACCTGCCTCCTCGGACCACCCGCTCAGCCTGTGCTGAAGTGAAAGTGAAAGTGTTCATGTTTGTTCATCATTCCCGAAATAAACCCCTACCCCTCGTCGTCGGTCAAAATTGTCCGCGGGGTCCTCTAAGACAACGAACAAGTTCAAACTCTTGAAAGACACATAATATAAAGATAACATAACTGACGACTCTTAAAAATACAGAATAGAAAGATGAGATAACTGATGGATCCTACGGAATCTACATAATTTCGTTCTTGACTCGACCGAAGACTGTAGGACAAAGAAAAGGACGGAAGGAGGGTTGGAGGGTAGGGATTCGAGGAACGAAAACCAGGTGGACTATATTGGGTCACCCCTACCGACCCAGATCTCCACCGGGACAACCAGAGGTCACTCCCCTCCCCGGACTCTTTCTCTTCTTAGAGTCGTGACTTGAGATCGTAACAACCCCCGCTTCCCCCGAGACTTTATTTTCGAACCAAACTTACTTTTCGTCGTCGTCACAATCACGATTCTCACCAGAGAGAGACAAACTTCTGTCCTGTCCAGTCCGTCGGGGACTACCACACCCGTGACCCAGTGTCTCGGGCCCCTGTTCAGGAGTCTGATGAAAAGGGAGGACCGGAAAGAGAGTTACGATACCCTCGTCTTCTCCTCTCACGTCTGGGTACGTCCACTTCTTCAGTTGTCTCGACCGGCGACGGACCTGTGGTGGTGAGGTGTACAAGAGACTCTTGGTCTTGTAAAGAAAGAAAAGTGGACCACGTTGGGGAGGAGGTGAGAGATCGAAAAAGAGAAGACTCGACCCGGGGGGGGGGGGCGGGGGGCGGGTCCGACAGAGAAGTCCCAACGAGAACTGGGGAACAGGGGATAATAAGTGGGTGGCGACTTTTCAACAACTAATTGTCTAGTAAAGGACGAACCGGTTAAGATGATACGATCGACCCAGCGGAAAAATTCCGTGTCAGTGAGTTGGTCCGGGATCCTCTGTCAGTCGGTTGTTTCCTAAGACATAGGAGGTATATATGTCTGACGTACAAGACGTCGAGAATCTCTGCACTTGGGTGGGCACCCTCTACCCGTGAAAGGAGTGTCGAAAGCACCGTCACTACCCGACCGCCGCCCCTCCCCTCCAGTCCAGACGTCGTCGGGTCCTTGATCAGAGATCGAAAACGGAGAACAGAGAGTAAGTAACAGTACAAGTGTCATTAAGAGGACTTTATTTTGACCCCTCTTTTAATACGTATACTTAAGTTTCGAACCTCAGTCACGCAAGTAGTCGGACTCCTTACAAACCCGTTAGTTTTTAAGTTCACTTTACCGGAACTCCTCGTTCGATCCGTCTCCGTAAACACACAAACTTGAGACGGACGGCCTAAACAGAGAACCGACGAAAAAGTCAAGCGGAAACGACCACAAGGACCTCGTACCAAGGTGTGACGGACAAGGGAAAGCCCCAGACCAGTTTGGCTAAGGGGAGTCAGGACACAGAAGGAGATTACTTGGGAGGGGGAGTAGAGGGGTTTGGAGTAGAAGTCAAAGGACCGGGGCAAAGGACGAACAGAGGAAAATAAATTTAGGAACAGACGTCGAATAGAATTTACAATTTTCTACTGGGAAAAACCTAGTAGGTACGAGCCTCCAGTACCGGGACGACGGATATCCGACAAGTAAACCACCCTGGACACGACGGTCCGTCCCAAACGGGGAGGGTGATGGACGGGTCATGCCTTGACGTGGACTTCGAGGAGCTGTTGCATGGATAATGGATGGCCAGAACCGGTGCGGGTTCGTGTTGCGGAATGTGTGCACCCGTAAGTCGAACCGAAGGTAGTAGTTGTGTCCACAAGTATCACGGACCTACCCAATGACCTCAGCCTCCCAGCTTTTCGGTCACAATCTCTACTACCTCCAAAACAATTTGACGTCAATTACTTCCCTAAAAATAAGTCAAGGGTCTTCGTCCTTGTCACATCATCTCTCTCGACCGAAAAATCCTCCTGACCAGTCGAAACTAAAGTCTAAAACCACTCGATTGGTCCCCTTGGACAAAAATGTGTCTCTACTCACACAAACTCTAAAAAAAAAAAAAGGAAAACCAGGTTACCCTTTACCCCTCAATTCACGTCAACCTTCAAAACCCTTTTACGGACACCTATTTGTACATACAACATTACACACAGAAAAGGAAGAAAAAACTTATCACAGGGCTCGTTCTCTTCGTCAGGATCTACGGGTGAAAGAACAAGACCGAAGTCTAAACCCGTTTCTCTTCCGTTTCGTCGACGCAAGACTAGACTTGAGCAAACTATACAATGCTATACACCTTTGAGATCATTCAAGTTTCGATGTCTTAGCATTATTTTTTACAAAGTACGGTGTATCACATATTAATAGGTGAAACGAATATAGGTATACGTCTACCAAAAGTGCAGTAAAAGGGAAAACAAACCCAGACTCTAAGGAGGTCTCTCTAGAATGGTCTAATTTGTGTACTGTCAGCCTGATACACCACCTTAGATCCAACCCTTAACTCTCGTCAAACTTTTGGAGGATCGGAAGATTCTTAGTCCCACGACAAATAAAGTTTACCGGTAAAAAAGGGAGTGAGCCAACAGTCAAGTCCTCAAGTAAGAGTCACTGGGCCCTGGAAACACGATCCGACCCGTCTTTGGGTGTACGTCCGTTTCATGTCGACCTATACTCAATGCAGACCCCCTCCCCGTACAAAACTAAACAGAAACTCTCATAAAGTCTTGGTATGCTTATACTGACCCCAAGACGAAAACAAAAAACAACAACAAAATAAGTTGACAGAAACGGAGAATTACTAACTTACCACCAATGGACTTTAAAACTTTGAAACCGAACTACTTAAAAAAACGGGGGTTTTTCGTGTTACTCAACTTGAAACATAAAATGAAAAAAAAAAAGAAATAGAACCAAAATGAAACTCGGTTGGAGACAGGATCGTAAAGACAATCCTGTAATTGAAAGACAAACAATTTTCCAATAATTTTACTAAATCATGGTACTCTAGGCTTGTCTATTTAATAAAACATTTCCGTACTCCGTCTACTCCAAAAACTACAAAAGTTTTGGAATCCAAAAAATTTTTTAAATTGAATTTAAAATTTGGAATTTTAAAAAAAATTTTTTGAACTTCACATCACGTAAAACCTTTTACGAGTTATTTATTTCAACTGATATATAACCCATTAGAAAAATTTTTAATGAAAATAAATAGTCCCACTCGAAACATGAAATTTAAGGCATTCAGAATTTCGCCAGGTACGACTGGGGGTTAGATTATCGACAGATATCTGAGACCGCCCTCCTAAAAAAAGTTCATAATGGGGTTTATATTCTCGATATTTCTTTTTTAACCGTCTAAAATGGTGTATTTTTGACTTTACAGAAGAGGTTCACACGTCACCATCTTGCCAACCGTCCTCTTACCTTATCTCGACTGGCACAGAGAAACTGACCCAAGACCGTCGGAGAGAAAAGAAGTTTCAAATGGACGGAAATTTCCCAATTCGAGAGACTCCCGAAAAATAATGACAAAAATATACCATAACGACAAAATTAAACTATTGAAGATCCGTAAAGTATTAAAATATTACAATATTTTTACATGAAAGTATTTTCGTTTAAATTATGTGAAAGACGTTCTATCGAACTCTATTCTGTTAATAATCTGAAGGCGGTTGAGAAGGGTCCTTCAGTGGAAATTCTACTCAGCTAGAGAGGGACTACGATCCACGACGAGGGACCTTTAGGATTAGACGTTCGATTAGTCCCCAGAGGTCCTCCAACCGACCTTTACTTTTAACTTTCGGTCGATTTGAAGGTACAAGATAGGGTCTCGCAAACGAATCCCTACACTTAAAGATAAAAATACGATTAAGTCGTAACGACTATCAAATTTTTACTGAACACACACTAGTCCGGGTCGCTCGATTCAAGACCATACAGGCGGGGAGCCGGACGTCCCCCGATCTCGTCCCGAAGAGTCGGAACCGTGATGCACGTAAAACCCGACCAACTCAGAGACAACACCCCCCGTGGACGTCATCCTACAACTCGTGATAGGACCGGAGATGGGTGATTTACGGGAGATGTCGTAAATCATTGTGCCGGGAGGGACGGTAGGTGGGTCAACACTGCTAGTTTTCACAGAGATCTATCTTACGACCCCGCCGCCCCCCCCTCCGAATTTTTTAACGAGACCAACTCTGGGAAACCAGACCTAGTAGAGTGAAAGAGTGGTTTTTCAGGACTCATGGCACTTCTTATCAAAGACGGTTCTTCTTCCACGGAAACTTTTGTCCTTTAAACATTATTCTTTAACTCGGTTGTACAATCCTGTGACTTTTGTCTGAAACGGAGACCGGACAACACATCACTATCTCTATTAACTCACGACACTCACTAACGAACACCGAATTGACCCCAAAGACAAAGGGAAGCAAAAACATCGACTGAGTATACCCACATTTAGGCGATCTTCGACTTCTTGAGTAGGCACTACTTCTGTCAAGACTAAAACTTGAGTATCAGATACTGAGGACCTTTTATAGTCCGTTTTGTCGTCTTTTGTGGAAATTATTTTGGGTATGTAAGGTGAAAGACATTCTAATAAAACTTTTAGGCTGTCTGGTCGGTAAACATTTGGAATTTAACACAAAATAACATCCCTGTTGTTAATAAACCATAACATCTCGTCTGTCAGTACTACGGTAGCGAGCCTCTGAAAGATTTCAAACTAAATTTTCGGGTATCATAGAACGCCTACCTAGGAGTAGGTCGAATTGACCTCGTCCTTTCCGGTACCCGACCGTAGGGGAATCGTCCCGTGAGACGACCGTGGAAACGAAAGATCGCACCCTCTGAAATCCAGACACTGTATTACAGACCGAAATGGTAGAAATTTTCAGGTATAATGCATCCTCCTACTATGGAGGATACTTTCCATAGAATTCTAAGATGGTTATATACATTTCACGGTAAATAATATATATTAAGGCAATCTACTAGCGACAGGATATAAACTTCTGATCAACTCAGTGACAGTGTATTTGACGGGTGAAGTAGAAAAAACCTATGTCGAAACTAAAACTTTTCGAAAAGAAATATGAGTTTACCTTAACCGAGGACAGAATTAAAGGATCGAATCAGAATACTTCTCCGATTCTCGTTGAGAATGACCAAGAAAACATTCTGTCGGAAATTTTATAGGTCATCTATTAAAGAGGTCCCGTCGGTGAGTTCACCAAAGAAGGAAATCACCTATCGAATCCCGTAAACAGATAAGACTCACGGGAAGATTTGGAGGACTTTAACCATCACGGAGTCTTCCGAAACCTCTACCTCTAAATCATTCAGACCCAAAAGAAGCATAAAGGGCTCCGTAGACAAAAATTGTTCTGAATGGAATTAAGTCCACGGGTCTTAGTGACATATAATGTCGTTTTTCTAGTTTGAAGAAATAATATCCTTTTCAGATTTAGAAAAAAAAAAAAATGACAACTTGATCCGAGGTCGTATTTACGTCCTAGATTTCTATCGGAAAACCCTTAAGGGACCACCAGGTCACCAATCCTGAAGTTCGAGAGTGACCACTCCCACACCCAAGTTAGGGACCAGCCCCTTGATTCTAGGGGGTTCGGAGCTCCGTACAGGTTTTTATTTTTATTTTTCTTTCTTTCTATCGGAACCCAATGTATTGAATTTGGAAAACAGTAGTAGATCGGGTTAAACGCCGGTGTCACTAAATGAATGTTGAAACGTCGGAACATGAACGACAACGGAACCGGACGTCACAGGAAAGGGGGTACAAAAGAAAGGTAGACCATTCTAAACGAACCCGAAGAACCAACTGGGATCACCATTTCTTCGGCGGACGACTACGTCCTCTACACTCTCTGAGCCCAAGTTAGGGACTTTGGGTGAGGTCATAAGAACGGGCCCCTTAGGGTACCTGTCTCCTCGGACCACCCGACGTCTCTCAGTCTGTACTGACTTCGTTGAGTCGCGTGTGTACCCTAGACATGACATATAAAACTAAAGGAGGTCACGTCCCTGGTGTCACCTGATTTAAGAGATCCGGGACCAACAAAGACGGACCATACAGACAACGACATCCCGAAAAAACCCTCCACCTCCCTCAGGTTTTCCCTTTCCTTAGGGTACCGGAGACGGAATGGACAATAGAGCATTCTGTCCACACAAGACCTCAGCGTCCGTCACCCCGAGACGAGACCGTGGGGGTCTTGTTTTCCGAAAAAATTGGAGTCACCCCAATAAGTAGCGGTAGGGGGTGTGTGCAAGCAGGAAGGGGACTAGAGACTTCGACCGAGACACTTTGTCTGTTGTCCGATCGACCCTCCTGGTGTCCGTATAACTGACTGAATGATAACTCTCATTTTATACTTCCATAACTCCTCCTTAGACCAACTTAAGAAACTCTTTGTGTCTTCCTCGTCTTTCCGACAGTGTTTGGCCTGTCTCAGAACCAGACTACAGTGAGTATGTGGTGACTACGGACCAGACTTAAACTCCTACGACACCCTTGACGAAAGTCAATCACTTTAATCAAACAAAATTTTTGTTTCTGTACTTTCGTATAAAAAGTAATCCAACCCAAGTTATGTTCCTCTCACGGGACACGGTTTCGGTGCTTAACTTGCAGGTTCTTTTCAAGCATACTATCTTCTCGTCGTCCGCTACGGACGGGTCCAAACAAACAAGTTTACAATGAAAAATTTTTGTGAATTAAATTTTATCGGTAATCACAGTATATGTACATTAAACCGGCAGAAAAGAGTCGCAAACCCAGACCTCAGTCCAAGACAGTGAATTTTTCATTAGTAAATTACAAACTTAGTAAAAAATATACAAATTCAGAAATTTGTAAAATAACCTACCTGGTGAACAGAATCCAGAATTGAGTAAAGACATCATACCTAAACAAGAGGGTTTTGTCCAAAGAATTGAAGCCGTGACAGCCGTAAACCCCGACCTATTAAGAAACGACACTCTCCGAGAGGACACGTAACATCCTACAAATCGTCGTAGGAACCGGAGAAGGGTGATCTGCGATTGTCGGAGGAGAGTACAAGGGGGGAGGTCAGGGTTCATACTATTGGTTCACAATCTTTTACAGAGTACCGTCCACCCCCCGCGACGTCTTTTTAGTGAGGGTCCACTCTTGGTGACAAGATTTGACGGGGAAAATATTAAACGATAAAATGTAAGTTGGATTTTTACTACCTAAACCAGTACAATGAGGAGAGAATCTATTAAGTATACTTTTACAATGATTTCGATCTTTTTAGAAAAAATTGATAGTTAAAATTCTGTCCTTATTTTTGACAATCTTTAGGATTCATTTTCTATAAAGCTCCTCAAACCGGCCCCTTCTCTCGTCTTTTCCAAATTGTCCGTCCGTTCATCCAGTCAGACGAACTATTGTCGAAATATAAAAGTCAATTTTTCTTACCTTCTCAGAGTAGTTCTTCGTTGTCTTTTTCTTCATCTTTCTTAGAACCCTAACAACGTTTGTATGAAACTTCTTCTAGCATTCATGCTATGGTTCGAATTTTACCTTATTAGACATAAACAGTCAATCCGGACACAGTGAACGTTACTCTTCGATAAAAATAAATTTTCCGTATATACATTACGAACTTAGTAAAACTAAAGAGAACTGTACAGAAAATACTCTGAAGAGAGATCTTTAGGGTACTCTTGTACAGGTAGGGTGGTATCACCACTTTCTTTAAGAGTAAAAATAAAAAGTTTCTACCCTATAAAAAAGACAATGTTTTATTATGTACCGGTTTCTACACTCTTTTCATTTTTCAGTTCATGGACAAGATGGACTGGAGTGAGGGAGCTCCAGCGGTGAATATTTTACACTACACACATAAAAGTCTAAAAAAAATACAGATACAGTCAGTATTATTTATACGTTGATTCATTCATCAACCCTAAAAAAACAACAACCACTACCACCACAAAACGAAAAAAGTTTCGTTTTATTATATGTGTAAAAAGACGTTCTACTGAACAGGTAAACCTGTAAAAGGGTATAACTATGTACGTCTAGGACGAATGAGAAAAGTCACTAAGGGTAACCCACTCACATAGATAGTATGTAAATTGTTTAGGAGATAAATCACCTGTTCAAGAAATATCGTAAAAAGAGAACATATTTGACGACCTCACTTTTTAGACCCGTATGGTGAAGTATGTGCACACGATTATAAAGACATCCTATCGAAAAATTTCCTCCCAACGGTCCCTTCACCCGTACGTCTAAAAATTATCTATGTGGTCTAACAGGAGTTCGCCCCAACATAACTAAAGGTAGGGTATTACACTACTTATGGGTGAAAGAAAGAAACCAATTGTGATCTCTTATAACCAGAATTAACTACTCGTTTTCATTAAACAGGAGACAACTTCTTAAAAAAGGAGAAAAAAGAAATCGACTATGAGGTTACAGGAAGAAACTGAAACACCAACTAGGTGTAAGAAAGGGGGCCTGTCACCTTTTGTAGAAAGTACAAAGAAAATAATATTCCCATTCTAAATTCTAATAAAGAGACAAAAAGAAACGAAAATTTTCTCATTTATTATTGTCCATATCTACTCTCCACCGATTCCTTAAACATGATTGGTCATACACAAAATCTGGGTAACATCGTTTTGTGACTGCTCAGTGTCCGGTTTTTGTGATCGATTTTTTGATTCACGAACGAAAATGTGACATCTGTAAAAACCTCGAATGTCTAATCCATTGATACATTATATGTACAATTTAAAGGGTTTAAACAATCAACAATATATTCTTTTATGGGAACAAAAGTTCTTTATATGTGGCTTTAACATCCCTTTTCCCGAAGGGTCCACCGTGTCACCATTTCTTAAACGGTCGGTCAAGTCCTCTACGTTCTCTCCGTCCAAATTAGGGACCAAACCTTCTAGGGGACCTCTTCTTTTACCGTGTAGTGAGGTCATAAGAACGGACCTCTTAAGATACCCGTCTCTTCGGTCAGGTACCCCAGCGTTTCTCAGCCTGAGCTGACTCGCTGATGTGAACAGTGAAAGTCTCTCTCTTTCGTCATTGTATTTATGCCGTTTTGTGCTTGTCAACCACTGGGACCCATTTCTCACATACCCTCCAGAAACGTCATCAGAACATTGAGAATTCAAACTTCATTAAAGTTTTGTCTACCAAATCCTCCTTTTTTTTTTTTCTTTTTAAGAGTCTTCTCATGGAACTCTTAAAAGAGGTCCGATAGAAGTCAGAATACAGGCCAACGTTAGGACGTGAAAATTCTAATTAAGCTAAAATTGTTTTAGTTTAGAACACAACTGTTTTTCAAAAACCAAAAAAAAAAACTGTTTTCACAAAAAAGTCTTTACTATCGATTTCGCATAAGACAGTTGCCAGTCACTATCATAATGCGTAGCATTTTACACAACATAAGTCCTTGAGGGACCGTCAGGTTACCAATCCTGACGAGCGAGAGTGACGACTCCCGGACCCGAGTCAGGGACGACCCCCTGGCTTCTAGGGTGGTCGACGTACCGAGTCGGTTTTTTTTATTAGTATTACTATGTTACACCTCATGAGTTTTTCACACTTAGTCAGTTTCTCGGTTCTACCAACATCAAAATAAATTCTCTAGAACCCCTACTCCGACACGGGCCCATTCGCTCGACTAATCTTGGACTTTCTATGGGGTGTGTGTCCCTCTATACTCTCTTCCGAACAGACATATGTGAGGAGCAATAACAGTACCATATAAAACTAACAGATTCCAAATCTTAAAAGAGTGACTCATTAAAAAAGTAGGTCACCGACTTCCAAAACTTAGATTTAAAATCAGAAACACAATGTCCTACCAAAACGTTCTTATTCTGAACTGGTTCTGGCTGACGGTTATTATCCATTTACTAAGATACAGGTCTTTTCAATCAAAATTTCTTTTGCATAAACAATGACCTCCCACACTTTACATAAAATAATTCACATTTAACTCAAAAATAAAATCCATTGCTTGAAAATGTTACAGAAGGAGTTGATTGACTTTTATGACTTTTGAACTAGTATCAAATTTTGACTACCTAAGTCAAGATAGTAACTAAGTTGTAGATGACGACAATTCTTATTGTTCTTTACTATATCAAAGGGATTTTAAAATTAAGTCTTTCAGACATTAATGTCAATAAAAACATCAAAGGAAGATAAAATAGGGATTACGGTCGAGGAGGAGAGGTCTTAGACAAAAGAAAGAGTAACAAAACGGAGAAAATATATGTTCAAAGTAAATTTATAGAGAGTGTCAATCTTTTGACTACAGTTTTTTCTTGTAACGATATGTTAAATGTTTACAGTCATTTATAATTTCTCGTACCAATTACGTCTCTCTTAGAATTAAAACAACTTACTAAGTGTAAGAGGTAATGAGAAACAGAAGATTCCGGAGGACATGTCTTACTTCACAAAAGTAACGTAAATGGCTAAGGAAATTTTTCAAGAATGAAAGTATGACCTACGTGATCTGGAATCGAGACACAAACCAAGTATCTATCCGTCTCAAAAAGTTTACTAACCTTACACAATAAAATGGTATACATAAAAAAAAAAATTACCTTCGTTCGCCCCAATGAAAGACAACATTATTATGTTGTGATTACGTACTTAAGGATTATTCTTATATTATAAGATTCGCAGACGAACCATGTCCACAGAAAGGATAATAAGTAACCACAGACAAGTCTAATGGAGAAGACTAAGCTTTTGAAACGGAGAGTTTGTCTCGGACAATTACTTCTTTCAGCTCCTTAACTGGTTTTGTGAGTTTAATCCTTAGTTCGTTAATATCGAAACTCAATAGCTCTGACCCTCCATTTCGGGACGTACAATGGGGCCCGTCAAACAAAGGTTCTTAAGGAAACGACATTTGGGTCACGGGTGTACGACAGACAAGAGATGGTCCTCTAACACTCCTGGAAACTCTAGAGTCTCGGACACTAATGAAGTTCAGTCTCGGCCGTCTCCGATTCACGAACTGTGGTCGACTTCCATTGTAAAGGGGACCCTGTCGACGTACATAAATAGTATCAAAGACAGAGTGAAAAAGTAGAAGACCACTTTAACCTAAAACGAAGGGAGATCACGGGGTAAGAATTTTAACACACATTGACCACTCTTCCCGTCTTGTGCTGGATCACCAACGTTCAGGGTGGAAACCTGACTAAGGAAACCACCGGAATTCTACACGTCAACTTTCTCTGTCTCGTCTCTGACCAGAACCAAACCGTAAGAGGGGTGGGGGCGTTGTTTACCTATTTACTCTACTACCTTATAACTTAGGAGGGTAGTCAAAACAAGTGACAGGGTAATCCAACCGAATGAAATACGTCTGTTTCATCTTTTCCTTTTAATTTTATCTTGATGGAACCTTACTACAACCATTACCCGTAAAGACTTTGGACACAAAACAAATACTTTATTAAGAGGCAAAAATAATTCCTCTACTCCTTCCCTTAGAATCTTTACTGGACCATAAGACATGACGTGTGTCGACACCCACCCCTAGTCCTCTACCCTAGGACAACCGAGACGGGGAAATCAGAATGAGACGAAACGAAAGGAAGAGACATTTAGACATTTTACCCTAAGACTCAATTTCACTTTTGATCGAAAAGTCCTGAATCACATTTGAGAATTATATACGAAGTTAATAAACTCGAAAACAAGGTTTCATTAACTTCCCCTCTCCTCTTGACTGCATTCTAGATATGACATCCCAATGAACCCAGGAGGAGTGACTCCTCCTCGACCAACCGTCTAAAGGAAATACGTAGAAGAATTTACTTGAAAGCTAAATGGTAAATATTTGACAATTAGTCGATAAAGGGAGGAAACAAAAAATCCTGAGTACACCTACGACTTTAGGTTTTTCCTTTCGTCGTACATAACATATATAACATACTAGTTTGTAAAAATTTCTGTCTAACAAAAATTATTTTACATCGAAAACTATCAATTACTTAAACAGTACAAACAGAACCTAATTTCCTTTAAGTAACGGTATACATGTTTATTAACGTCAATAAGACATAAAAGACAAGAACCCTCTCAAAGACGAAATAGATCGGGACAGGGTAACTTTCAAAATCAATCCAACAATTACCGAATTTCTAGTAATACCAAGAGACGTAGAAAAAACCGACATTTCAATCGGTCAGTCCAGTTGTGAATAATCCAACATGGTATACTTTGACAAAAGTATCCATTCTATATCAGTTTATAGTCGTTAAAATACACGAAGTCGGACAAAATGTGTGTTCCTTGACAAGTTAGGAGAAAGTTCGGTTCGGTCTGGTGAAAAACCCCGTTGCGGTTGGGACCCAAGTAGAATCGTCGTCAGGAAGGAAACGGGACTCCCGACAACTGACGGTGTCTCTTTTAGACACGTCGAAACCCAGTTCACTACGACGAGGGGACCCACGACCCGGCAGTCCAGGCAGGAACTACAAGACTCAGGATCAACCAAGGAGAAGGACGGGAAGAGGTGGGCAGGAAAGAGTGAGGAAGGGAGACTACAGTCTCCATCCCAACAGAGTAGACGTCTCCGAGACCAGAGGACGCAGGGGTAGGGGCCCAGAGACGACAGTCAGTCGGGAAGAGGTATGGGTCGCGAACGGGAAGTTGGGACAAGTAGAGAGCCGAAGTTTTTTAATGACACTGGGAAGAGTTCAATGGAGGAAAATTTCATTGTTAGTGAACGACAGAGGAGTACTCACAAGGGTGGTGTGACACCCCGTAGAGAAAAGGGTGGTAGGACTTTCCGAACGACAACCACTGAGAAGGTTTTAACAATTTAGGTTACCTATTTATGATACGGAAACTGTGAACTTTTGAAAGACTTTTGACATGTAGGAAAATGAACCAGGAGAGGGACCAAGGGGAAGGTGGTCAAATCCTTAGAGTACTAAACATCAAGTAGACACAGGACTTGTAAGGGGGTTCAAAAAACCTGATTTGAAGAGACTTTTCGGTGTCTACATGGTATTGGCAACCGAACGACCTGTCGTATACCCGGACAAAATTTGTATGCACATATTGTCGAGGGTTTCGTTTCCTCTTTTCCTTTTTATATTCGTAGACTTACGTCTCATTCTTATCGTTCCTCTCTATTCTTTCGGAAGGAGTCACTAGTTACGATTCTTTATCTCCTTTTGTTATCTTATCCTTTCTGATCTCTCCACAAAGTTCTTTTAATCTCTATGGTTCCCTTGTAAAGTACGTTTCTACCCGAATTATTTCCTGTCTTTACCACACCTGGATTGTCTTCGTCTTCTATAATGTCTCTCCACCGTTCTTATGTATCTTGACATGTTTTTTCTAGAAGTACTGGGTCTATTAGTCCTACCACACTAGTGAGTGGATCTCGGTCTGTAGGACCTTACAGTTCAGTTCACCCGGACTCCTTCGTAGTGATGTTTGTTTCGATCACCTCCACTGCCTTAAGGTCAACTCGATAAAGTTAGGATTTTCTACTACGACACTTTCACGACGTGAGTTATACGGTCGTTTAAACCTTTTGAGTCGTCACCGGTGTTCGGACCTTTTCCAGTGAAAAGTAAGATTAGGGTTTCTTTCCGTTACGGTTTCTTACGAGTTTGATAACGTGTTAACGTGAGTAGAGTGTGCGATCGTTTCTTTACGAGTTTTAAGAGGTTCGGTCCGAAGTCGTTATGCACTTGGCACTTGAAGGACTACAAGTTCGACCAAATATTTTCCGTCTCTTTGGTCTCTAGTTTAACGGTTGTAGGCGACCTAGTGACTTTTTCGTTCTCTCAAGGTCTTTTGTAGATAAAGACGAAATAACTAACGGTTTCGGAAACTGACACACCTAGTGTTATTTGATCTTTTAAGACTCTCTACCCTTATGATCTGGTGGACTGGACGGAGAACTCTTTGGACATACGTCCAGTCCTTCGTTCTCTTGACCTGTACCTTGTTGTCTGTCCAAGGTTTATCCTTTTCCTCATGCAGTTCCGACATATAACAGTGGGACGAATAAATTGAATGTACGTCTGATGTAGTACTCTGTACGACCCGACCACTTCATGTTCGACCTTAGTTCTAACGACCCTCTTTATAGTCATTGGAGTATATACGTCTACTATGGTAGGAATACCGTCTTTCAATTGTTGATTTCTCGGAGAACAATTTTCACTTTCTCCTCTCACTTGTTCACCCGAATTTCGAGTTGTAAGTCTTTTAATTCAAGTACCGTAGACAAGGGTAGTGAAGTACCCTTTATCTACCCCTTTGTCACCGTCTGAAATAAAAACCCCCGAGGTTTCAAGTGACGTCTACCACTGACGTCGGTACTTTAATTTTCTACGAATGAGGAACCTTCCTTTTCAATACTGGTTGGATCTGTCGTATAATTTTTCGTCTCTGTAATGAAACGGTTGTTTCCAGACAGATCAGTTCCGATATCTAAAAGGTCATCAGTACATACCTACACTCTCGACCTAATATTTCTTTCGACTCACGGTTTCTTAGCTACGAAAACTTGACATCACGACCTCTTCTGAACTCTCAGGGAACCTGACGTTCCTCTAGGTTGGTCAGGTAGGATTTCCTCTAGTCAGGACCCACAAGTAACCTTCCTGACTATAACTTCGACTTTGAGGTTATTAAACCGGTGGACTACGCTTCTTGACTGAGTAGACTTTTCTAGGACTACGACCCTTTCTAACTCCCGTCCTCTTCCCCTGCTGTCCCGTACTCTACCAACCTGCCGTAGTGGTTGAGCTACCTGTCCTCAAACTCACTTGAGGCCCTCAACCACTACCTGTCCCTCCGGACCGCACGACGTCAGGTACCCCAGAGTTCCTCAGCCTGTGCTGACTATCTGACTTGACTTGACTTGACTTTTGTCGAGGATTTTAATAACAGGTACATTAAGGACCTACCGTGGAAATGATTACTCTTTCTTTGGATCCCAAAGAGAAGAGAAAATGGGGGTGTCCGAGACGGAAGTAGTCAGAGATTAGTGATAGACCGGAGAACTAAGAGACGTAGAACGGGTCGAAAGACGATGTCCGAGGACAGACACAGGGGTGAACGCCAGAGAGGAAGTCTAGAGAAGGTGCAGAAGTTCTGGTGAACAGGTAAAGAGTCGATAGAGGGGTGACGGAAACTCTAGACTATGGGACTCGAGAAATGGTGCCTCTTCCGTTACCGTGGGGTGAGGTCATGAGAACGGACCTTTTAGGGTACCTACCTCCTTGGACCACCCGACGTCAGGTACCCCAGCGATTGTCAGCCTGTACTGACTCGTTGAAGTGAAAGTGAAAAGTGAAAATACATAACCTCTTCCTTTACCGTTGGGTGAGGTCACAAGAACGGACCTCTTAGGGTCCCTACCGCCTCGGACCACCCGACGACAGATACCCCAACGTGTCTCAGCCTGTACTGATTTCGTTGAATTGTCGTCGTCGTCGAGAAATAGTTACAAGTTTCGGAGTCTCCTGGTCCGGAAAATGGACGTAAAGGTCCGAACGAAGGAGGAGAGACTTAAGGACGACAACCAAAGTAAAACCATTTTGTCGAAATGACTCTATATAAAATGTATAGTACGACAAGTGGGTAAATTTCACACATTAATTAGGTAATAAAAAATCAGGTAAAAGTCCCAACACGCTGGTAGTGGTGTTAGACCAAAATCTTGTAAAAACAGGAGTGTTGGGTCATCGTCAGTGACGGGGGGAGGTAGGTGAGATTTGGGATTCGGGATAGGTTGGTGATTGGACGTGAGACAGATATTTAGAGAATAGAAGTATTCAAACGGATAAGACCTGTAGAACGTATTTAGCTTAGTGTATTGTACACCAGAATTGTAAAATAAAAGAAGTTCGTACATACAAATCTCAGTTAAAAAGGAGGTAGACATAAGATGAACAAAGTCTGAGAGTAGTAATTCTTGGGATTTTCACCAATGGAAAACGTTTGATTCCACCGTTTCGACAAGGAAACGTAAAATATGGAAAAACATCAACTCAAAAGGTACATGAAATAGCGATAAAATTTTTTAATAGTTGTTCAATAGACCTGTCGCTCTGATAGCCGGTAAATTAAGAAGTTGAGAGGCTTCTCTTCCTTTTTTTTGGGTTTGAGTAGACAAGAGTTTTTAGTTTCAGTATCTTGTAAGGGGTTTGTAGAAAAGGAGATCTTATCCTCAGGGGTTGGAGACCCTAGAGTATGGACCGCTAGACTCCACCTCGACTACATTATTATTATCTTCATTTCATGTGTTATTTACAGTACACGAACTTAGTAGGACTTTGGAAGGACGAAGGGAAGGGGGCCCCGAACACCCTTTGACAGAAGACAATTTGGTCAGGGCCCACGGTTCTTCCGACCCGTGGCGACGAGATCTTACGACACAAGATTTTCGTGTAACGCGAATGGAGTCGGGGAGACACGAGGAGACGACGACGACGACGACGACGACTCAGCGAAGTCAGCACAGAGTGAGACACGCTGGGGTATCTACCGTCGGGTCGTCCGAGGGGGCAGGGACCCTGAGAGGTCCGTTCTTGTGACCTCACCCAGCAGTAAAGGAGGAGGTTACGTACTTTCACTTTTCACTTTCCCTTCAACGAGTCAGCACAGGCTGGGAGTCGCTAGGGTACCTGACGTCGGGCGGTCCGAGGAGGCAGGTACCCTAAAAGGTCCGTTCTCATGACCTCACCCCACGGTAACGGAAGACAAACAAAGGTCACCTCTAGGGGGTCCCCTTGACTCTCTCAGACACGGAGTAAGGACACGACTGCCCACCGACCGTCCTCCGTCCGTAGTCACAACTCAAAGAGGACAAGACGGGTGGGTTCCTCAACAGTAGGTTTTGCGTAAGAGTGTGGGGTATAGGGGGTGGTTAACGATGGGAGGAGATCAGGAATACCAGTCATATGGAAAAATATGGTATCTTAACCTGTATCGAAACAAAATAGAGTACACGACAAGAGAAGGGGATTATCTGACTTTCGGGGAATTCCCCGTACAAGATCTCAGAGACCCGTCCAGATCCCAAATCTGGGTCCAACAAATCAGCGATTCAGTACAGGTTGAGAAAACACTGGAGTACCTGATCGGACGGTCCGAGGTACCCTACAGGGTCCGTTCTTATGACTTAACTCAACGGTAAAGGATGAGGTCTCCTAGAAGGGCTGGGTCCCTGACTTGGGTACAGGGACGCAACCGTCCGTTTAAGAAATGGTTGATCGGTAGTCCCTTCGGGACCCGGGTCCATGTACTATAGGTCAATTTAAAATCCACGTAACCTTTTGGGTTCTATCACACAACAGACGTAGTATTAAGATTGAAAATGTGAGAGACAGAAATCTCTCCCTCGGTCCCAAGAAATCAGTTCCAGTTACGTCTTCGACGCCTTAACGTCCTAAGAAACCTATTGTTATAAACAAGGATACTCGTCACAAGTGTCTTTTCTTTTTACTTTTCATATTATTTCTTATCTCCACACACTGGCTGAAATCTCCAAACCTCACCATCCATCTTTATTTTTCGGGTACGAAAAAACTCTGTTTTTCAGACGAAGAGGGGGGAACTTACATCCGACACCACCGAAGAAACTAATCATCCTATTCGTCTTCACTACAAGACCCTGAAGACCCCGATCCAGTATTCGAAGGACCTCGGGACTTAGTGGTCCATTATTCAGGTTGATGATGCACCGGGAATTTGATGGACCCCTCCCTTCGGTTCCTCTCCCTGGTCGATCCAAGTCGGAAGATCGATAGGTACGATTCGGTAGACCCTGGATGCCTGATCGGGTCGGTAGTGGACTTACAAAGGTTCGTAACGGTCACCACGATGTACCCCCGTCTTTTTACCGGGTCGACTCGAGACGACCTTACCGACGATGTCTTGACTCTATTTTATTTTACCACCACCAAAATTAAGTGTTCCAAAACCCAATCGATATGTCTCTCGACTTTGTGACCCTTACGACTCGAACCCCAAATTGGAGAGAGAAAAAAAAGTCACACTACGTAAATCTTTGTTATAATCTTCTATAATCTAAAATGACGTGGTTGTAGATACCTCTATACGAGTGGACTTTTTCTTTATGTTATTAGATCTTTTATTAAATTTGAAATACAAAAACATCAACTGAAGAGTATTTACTACCATATGAGTCCTCGAGAGAAGCCTCATCAAAAGGTTAAAATGAGAGAAAAAACCTGAAAAGGTAGTCTTACCAGTGAAGATTTTCACGAAGGCGTATTCCGACCTGTTACCCTATCCGCCACTGGGTAAGTATAAGAAAATGAAGGAAAAAGAAGTGACCTCCAAAGTCCTTTCCCCCTCGAACACGTCCATAAAAAACTCGTGCAGCAACTAGTAAAGAAACGAGGCACTCAAGAGAGGGAGCTTAGTAAGCCAGAACTACAGGGAAATAGACAAAGAAACGGGTCCGGTGAGACATGACGAACCGGAATCGAAACACACAAAAGACCTACAAAAGTCAACTTTGTAGGAAGAAGTCCAAATTATGAAGCACCCTTCCTTAAAGTGAACTCTACGAAACTCCCTCGTCAACTATTGACACCAGAGACTCCGGAGACCGAACAAGCCGAGCCACATACACAAAGACATGGACCAAGTCGAGAGACAGCCTGTGATTTATCGCGGTAAAAAATCGCAGAAGAAAAAAGAGCGAAACACCAGAGGAAAGGAAAAGGAGACAAGATTAAAGGGGAAGACCTTGGTAAAACACGAACGTACGAAAAAGGTCGTAAAGGACCATCGCGACTATCATCATACGGAGACGAACCCGCTTGGCCTTCAGTTTTCTGTGCCGGAATTCAACTAGCTCAGAAAGTAAGAGGACAACTCAGAAAACCCGATCGTTGAAGGAGTGGAGACTTCTTACCTGTGGTGGATTTGAGAACAGTTCCCTTCATACTCTCGAGAAAAGTCAACCGACACGAAATGAGAGATATGCCCGGTACCGTGTCAAGAGTGCGTCGGTGTCGGGGCGGACCGTGGGAGTGTGATACCGGGCCAATCCCGGAACATTGACAAAGGACAGAAGGAGAAGTTCGGGGGAGGGGAGGGGAGGGGAGGGGGACGTAAGGGAGTGTAGGGACTTTTTGGTCTTCGTCCGGGAGTCCTTGAGGAGGGTGACGTCCTTGTTGGGGTACGTAGATAGGACCTGAGACGGAAGGACGGGAAAGTGGATAGTTTTCGGTCAAGACCCTGAAACGACCACCAGGTCACCAATACTTAGGCAGACGGTTTCGTCCCTTGTGTCCAAGCTAGGGACCAGACCCTTCTGGGGGTGTACGACACCCCGTCGAATCGGGCACGCGGGATCTCAGACACGACACGTTGTTCTCTTCGGTGGTGTTACTCTTCAGGCACGTGACGTTGTTCGCATCGGGGACGAGCGGCGTTGATCCTTCGGCCGCACGTCACTACTTCCGGGTCTCGTCCGCTTTTTATCTACAGTCAAGAAGGTGGAGACAAACAACTCGAAGCTCTTGAAGTCAAATGTTGGTAGTTTAAGGGAAGGGACGAAGTTTTAAAGGACAGATGACCTAGTTAGGTAGTCGTATTGTAATACGAACTCATATATAGTAGAAGTTTGTTTTTTCCTTTTGTGAAGGAGATGCCGGGTAGGGGAGAAAACGAGGGGAAGCGACACATTGAACTTCGTCAATGGAGAATTCAAATCGAAGGTAGGAGGGGGGTGAGGGAGCAAACTCGGACGAGAGCAGACCCAGTGTACCCGGAGAGTCGTCGTAAGAGGTCTCCCCTGACGAGAGACGAGGAATCTTATGAAATGAAGGTCCGACATCGGCTCCCGCACACGGATTCCGATGCGACCCGGGGACGTGATGAGGTCGGTAATCGGCTTACAGGGTTCATTGACTTTCCAGGGAGTAGGAGAAGGGTGCAGTACCGGTGGGGGAGGTGGACGAAACGACCGACGGAAGATGTACATTACCTCCTTTCACATCGGCTCTTTGAGTTGAATCCTGCCTCGTGTCAGTGTGAGCCCGAAGGAGCCTGGTTCTGTCAGAACTAGTAAGCTGTTCACTACGTGGCACACGCAGCCCGTGACCTCACCCTCGCTCCCCACTCTCTCTGTCAGCCCCGCGAGTGGAGGCGAAGTGGACCTATACGGATGAAGTGCCGGGGTGCACAGAGAAGGCAGTGTCACGAAGGAAGACAGAAGGGGAGAGTCTAGACGGGGAAGATTGAAGTTTTACGGGGGTGGGATCTCCCGTCGTCGGAGACTAATCGAAGGGACTTAGGTGAAGAGAGGGAGACAGAGGTCGGGGTAGTCTGGTCAGTGTGTCGTCGGTCGTACTAGAGAACACAATGTATTTAGACGTGTGTGGTGAAAAGGACGTGTCTTTGGACCCTGTCGTAGAATGACGAAACCCTCTTTTAAGTGTCTCAGGTCCTACCGTAGGCATTTGACCAAGGACTAATGCCGAGGTTTGCTCAGAGGGTCCCCCTGAGGAACGAGGGAGACGACGTCGGCGTGACTGAGAAGACAAGGTGTTTTCGAAGGGGTAGACTCAGAAAAGTCCGTAAGAAGGAGATGTATGAGGGTTTGTGTTTTATATCGTTGAGAGGGATCCCGTGTATACATATATAATATCAAAAATCGGATTCACAGTGAGGAAGTCTGGATATTTGAGTAAGTTTATTTTGTTTTAAGGAAAGTGCTGTGGAGAGTGTCAGACGTCGGTGATAGACAAATTACAAGCGTAGGGAGTGACCTGATTCGGGAATGCTCCCGTCCCACAAAGAAAAGAAGTGACGATAGGTCGGTCGTGGTGACCACAAGTCACTTAGTTTGTCATGTTCGTCTCGTACGAGGGAACTTTAAGGACCCGGGAAAAATGGACCACCGTGTAAAAATACTAAAATACTGACCGAGGTTACAAGTGTATTTGCATAAAGGAGTGGAATTAGAAGAAAAGATTACCCCTCACCCTTGGATGACGTTAGGCTCCCAGAACTTATAAAAACCGGGTCCGGTTAGATCTTCTCGTTTTTCTCTTTAATATGATTCTGAACCTCCTTCCAAAACCCTTTGTATGAGACCATCTTTCCATTACACTCAACTAAACCCCTGAGTGAAAATTATACATCGTTTTCCACAAAGACACACAGTTATCCGTCCCGAGATACTATACAAATTAAAAAAAGAAAAGAACTTAATCCCTTCTTTACGAGAAACCATTTTCGTATTTGTTTCTCGGTTTAACACAGACTCCAACTTCGACAGTTATCATATAAATGGTCTCCTCTTCGACTCAATGCTAAAGTTGAAGGTGTTTGGTGCCACATATAACAATCATCTTGTCTCTTGGACGGAAACTACTCTTCGACTCAAAAGTTTCAATTCAGGTAAAATTCAAGTGAATACGTACTCCACTACTTGTTATTTAAGTTAGATATTCGATAGTAATTAAAGGTTATTGGTGATTGATATTGTAAAGTAATTAGAACACTTTCTAAATGTAAAATTTATCTATTATTTTGTTAGACTGTCGTTCTTTCCCAACACAAAAATTAAATTACGTCTTTTTATTTCGTCTCTGAAATAGGTGACTACTGTCTCGTGTTAGTATAAATCCGTAGGAGTTCTGGAACGAAGAATTGGAGGAGTCAATCGTTTGTCCCAAGAGACACATCGTTAGACCGAACATTTATCACAAAAAGACTGAAGAGAATCGTTTTCTCCTCCTAAAATATTGTGTCTTGATCCTTTTTTTTGGGGTGATAAACGATAAATTAAAGAGTCTGAGTAAAGACGAAAGTATAAAAAACAATTCGTTAAGAATATAATAGAGGTATCGTTGTAAAATCTCAAATAGTATGAGAGCCGTATCATGATTCTTGCCTTTATCTAAGGAAATGAATCAGAAGGTTTGTCGGAGTAAGAGGGGGTAAAGTGCCGGTCCACCTGACTCCACTTCTCTCCAAGCCCCTGAACGATCTCAGGGTACCAGACAAAGTCTCCACCCTACACAGACACACTGAGGTGTCAGACAAAGTCTCCACCCTACACAGACACACTGGGGTGTCAGACAAAGTCTCCGCCCTACACAGACCCACTGAGGTCTAGTGCGGAAGAGAGGACACGACGTGGGTAGGGGCGTGTTTACTATGAGAGGACGGAAATGAGTTTTTCATTCCTGTCATTATGGATGACAAGAAGACGTGAGTCTCGGTTGGTAAGACTCAGCCAGTGGTTTCCTCCGACCCTCCCAACCCAGACGTGACG
Organism: Capra ibex; assembly: GCA_006410555.1. Lineage (NCBI taxonomy): Eukaryota > Metazoa > Chordata > Mammalia > Artiodactyla > Bovidae > Capra > Capra ibex. The sequence goes on from SJYO01004576.1 coordinate 10,106,058, forward strand.
GTCGACGAGGAAGGAGTCGGGGGGTAACATGGAAGAGGAGACTTGTAGTGACCAATGAAGGCGACAAGGATCCCGGGGTCCGACAAATAGAAACCACAGAAGACGGAGTCGGTAACGGGATAGTTAGCGATCGAAATACTCGTTGTAGAGACGAGAAGTGAGAAGGAGAGAAGCACAGGAGAAGAGAGTCGAGATTAGAGGGTAAGAGTTAAGACGCATAAGGACAAAAGGTCGGTAATTTCAAAGACCGGGAGAACGTCTGAAAAGTCGATGGATGACAACTGGGAAACCCTACGGAACCAGACTAAAGATCCCGTTGGTCTTCGTCAGTGTTCGAAAAAAACACACAGTAGTGATAGGATCTAACTTTGATGACACTCCACCATCCACCTCTGCCGTAGACGAACCGTCCTGTCCTCGAAATCCCTCTCGACCCCATTTACCGGTGTCTGTCTTTCACCTTCCCGGACAAAATGTGTCTCTTCACAGGGTCAAATCCCGTCAATCTCTTTCGTAGAAAGCTCCATTGTCCTCGTAGAAAGAGGAAAACCTTATATATAACACAGGACAGGTACCGTTACCTTAACACCAGCCACCTCATGGGACCTCACCTATGACGTCCGTGTGAGTGTCATCGTCCTCCTCCAACCTGTTTATGCGTCCACCCGTTCACCGTACCAGAGTAATAATGAATCGACCGACAGTGAGTGGATTTATGACAACGACGTTACTTCAAAACTCGAAACTATGACAAATTATATGAAGATCAGTATATGATTAATAATTATACAAGTATTGACCAGTGACTTCGTCGTCTTTTTTGTGGTTACAACTTTATTGTAATTACTTTTACTGAGACGTATCAGTGTAGTGCTATGGGAAGTGGTATGTACACTCGCCGTAGGTAAGTTTCAGGAGTGCATCGGGTAATACTACAGAGATCAAGAATTTTTCCTTTCTTTTTTCACTTTTCCTCTTTTATGTCACTAATTAATGTTGGACCGAAAAACAAGTCATCTTTATTTTGGATGGGGAAGATTTTACACTACAAACATCTCTACACGAACTTTGGTATCAGAGGTTGAGTAAGTCATCATTTACTCAATTTTTTCATTTATACCCTTAAAATACTACTTTTTTATAGTTTCTTAAAGTTTGTAGTTCAGTACTTTCATAAAATAATGACAAATAGAAAGAGACAGGGAAATTAGACAAAAATATAAATTTCACCGTAAAGGACATCTATTGCAACCAAGAGTAAAAGATAGGTCAGACTATCAGAAAAAATTAACGACATAAATCTGGTAACCACAAATTTCACTAGTAACTATATTGACCTAATCATAGATGGTATAAACAACGACAAAAGATGAACAACGAGAACGAAATGGAATGAAAACAGAAGGTGAGAATGAAACGGAAGTCAAGTCGGTGAGTCAACATGGACTGAGACGTCGGAGTACCTGACGCCGTGCGGTCCGAAGGGAAGGCAGTGGTTGAGGGTCTCGAACGAGTTTGAGTACAGGTAGTCCAACCCCTACGGTAGGTTGGTAGAACAGTAGGAACAGCATAAAACGGCATAGACCATAATTTGTAAAATACTAAGATAAAAAAGAGGAGAGAGTCGTATTGTTAATATACACGAAAAAATGTACCAACGGTAACTCAAACGTCTTATATAAATGTTGATTAGGTTCAAGAAAAAGTTTATCGATGATGTCTCCGTCACGTCCTTGAAAAAATATTGTCATAAGTGTCAAGGATCGACCAACACTAAATCAGTGATTCAGCACAGGCTGAGAACACTGGGGTACCTGACATCGGGCGGTCGGAGGAGACAGTTACCCTAAGAGGTCCGTCCTTATGACCTCACCCAACGGTAAAGGAAGAGGTCCCCTAGAAGGACTGAATCCTTAGTTTGGGACCAGAGGACGTAACGTGCACCTAAGAAATGGCTGATTCGATACTTCCTCCGGGAGCATCAAGGACGGAGGGTAGGGAATTTTGTGACGATAGTGAGTAAAGTGAATGGATATTCGAACGTGGGACATAATAATTGATTTTTTGGACAATAGACAGTCTAGTTGATTCTAAAACTTTCTAATTTTTAACTAAAATGGAGAGGTAAATAAGGAAGAGATTACGAGAAAATTTTCATCCAGACTCAAAGACTGGACATAATAAAAGACAGAAAGACCTCTTAAGGAATTTGTAAAGAACGTTTAGTCTAGATCACCACTGTTTGCGGGAGGTAAAAAGAAGCTCTTTCAGAAGAGAAAGTGTAAACTTCCTATTAACACGACCTATGTCTTGAGATCCGACCACCACAAAAAGTTATTAACTTTATAAAGTGAAGGGAAAGAAGAACGAACGTACCAAAGATTGTTCTTCTGACTACATTAAAAATAGGAACAAGGAGATGTCTACTTTTAAAAAGGAGAGAGACCGAGTTTTTAAAGAAAAACAGAAACTCTTAGGCAAAACTTCTAAAAGACGTCAAACTTGTAGTATACGGATGTACGTCCAAAAACCAAAACCCCGTAAATAGGACGAACAGACATGACGGAGTTAAAATTTTAGGTGTATTTACATTTATTTTCAACAAAGGGACAGTGTGATAAGTGTAAAATCCACGAGTCATCCCTGTACACCGATCACCGATGGTCACGCATGCACATACATACGATTCAACGAAGTCAGCACAGACTGACACACTGGGATACCTGACGTCGGACGGTCCGAGGAGATAGGTACCTTAAGAGGTCCGTTCTTATGACTGACCTCGTCTTTGTAGATCTGTCTCCTCTCTTCCCCAGATTAGACTCCAGAGGACCGTCACTCACGGGGTGTCTCCTTTCACAGAAGATCCTAAGGTGGGAATGGACTCTGTGAACGACGGGCATAGATCGAGGAACGGAGACGAGTATTGCGTCGAGAAAGGATCGTACAGGGAGAAGAGACATAAATTGACGTGTGGGGAGGGTTTGAACGATAGATGAGTTGTGAAATAAGTTTCTTTGTGTAAAGTGAAATAAAAAATTTTAAAATTAATTTAGTCAATTGAAAATAAAACCGACACGACCCAGAAACGACGACAAGTCCCAAAAGAGATCAAGACCTCTCGTCACCGATGAGATCAACACTACGTGCCCGAAGAGTGACGTCGCTGAAGAGAACAACGTCTCGTACCTGAGGTCCCGTGCGTCCACCGAGAGTCCGAGATCTCTCGGAGTCGTCAACACCGTGTACCCGAAGTAACGGGGTACCGTACACCTACTTCCTAACTTGGGCACACGGGACGTGTCCGTCCACCTAAGAATTGGTGACCTGGTGGTCACTTCAGGGTGCAAAGTGAAACTACGTTCTTAGTACCCAGATAGTGGTACGTTTCAGGAAATGTAGTAATCACGGATCCTAGCCTAGTTTGGAGTGTGACTTCAAAACATTTGAGTTAAAGTGTGAGTTCAAATACATTTGACAATTACCTTGGTTTGTACGATCACAACAGTCGTAAAATAACAGTTCATACTTTCAATATTTGTTTCTGTCGATAGATATTAACCGTCAAAGTATTTATTTTCCTGTAAGATTATCACGGGAGAAGGTTAAGGGGTTTGGGGACGGGGTTCTACCTTTGATTTACTTTGAAACGTAACAAAAAGAGTAACCCCGGACTTTCTACTTTTGAAACACAGATCACTTCAGCGAGTCAACACAGACTGAGAAACGTTGGAGTCCCTGACATCGGATGGTCCGAGGAGGTAGGCACCCTAAAAGGTCCGTTCTCATGACCTCACCCAACGATAAAGTAGGAGGTCCCTAGAAGGACTGGGTCCCTAACTTGGACTCAGACAACACACTGTGTTCAGGTTTGGATCATAAACAGCTAGAGACAAGAAGAAGTTAATTAAAAAAATTTTAGTGGAAAAGGAGGATAAACAGAAAATGATCAACATACTAGAACCCGTTCAATATACCGGAGAGACCGGAAACAAAGGACACATCAGGTCCTTTCCTGTTCTTTATTAGTGTAGACGACATTATTCTACCTGTTCCAGACACAAATTCTTGTACCCATGACTCTAGATCATTCCTCGGAAATTTAGATTCTTCAACCCTCCTCGACCTATTTCGATCCCAGAAGGACGTACGATGTATCAATAGGAATCCGAAAAAAAAGGAGTAACACACTCCGTGTCCACTACGAATCGTTACACTGCACAAATGTCCGTGTATCGGTCGTGTCTCCCGGAACCCCAGTTCTTACAACTTTGACTGAAGTTTTCAAATGGACAAAGAGGTTCAAAGTACTAAAGTGGAAAAATTTGTAACATTTTTCTACTAGTTGAAATAATGGTTGTCCCCCTTTTGTATTCCTGTCTGACCAAATTTAATAAACGGATATGTCTCAATTTCTAATTCCTTATGATGAAGCAACCTTCGTCAGTGAGTAAAGATATGAAATGAGGACCTAGCAATGAGAAACTTTTTAGGGGAAATTTTATCACCAACGTTTGACCTCTGACCACGTGACTTAAGTCGAATATATGTACGACACAAACCGGACATGTCAATTTTTCAAGAAAATTTTATTGTAAATTTTCGACATGATTCCTTTTTTTTTTTTAGACTGAAAGCCGAAGACAAACTTTCAACGTTCTATGCCACCGTGACCCGTGTTCTGTCCTTGACCGAGACTGTAAACAGAAGGAATTTTCTCCCTTCACAAGTTGAGCGGATGGGACGGTTAGGTGCCTTGTGGATGTACACATGAGGTTGGATCCCCTATAAATCATTCATGGGCGATACCGTTGGGTGAGGTCATGAGAACGGACCTTTTAGAGTACCCGTCTCCTCGAACCATCCGACGTCAGGTACCCCAACGCTTCTCAACCTGTGCTGACTCGCTGAAGTGAAAGTGAAAGTACGTGACCTCTTCCTTTACCGTTGGGTGAGGTCACAAGAACGGACCTCTTAGGGTCCCTGCCGCCTCGGACCACCCGACGGCAGATACCCCAGCGTTTCTCAGCCTGTGCTGACTTCGCTGAATCGTCGTCGTCGATCAAATCTTCTGCGATCTTAACCGCTCCTGTCAGACTCTACAATTGAAAATTTGGCTCTAGACGTCCTAGATCTTTGTTACTAGTGTTGGAGACACGGAGTCAAAGGAATACACAGTTGACGCCGACTGTTGGACGTCAACACCCTTCCTAGCCGCTACCTCATTTGACGTTTCCCGACCGAGCTTGAGCCCCAGGGCCGCCCCACCACGGTGGCGATGTTGGGTGCGAGTAGGCCCTTCGGGGACCTGGGTTGTGGCTGCCCCCCGGGGATCCGTGACCCCGGGCCGCGGGGTCGGAGCGAGAGGTGAGGAGGCGCGGCGCCCGGGGGCGCAAGGCGGCTCCAGCCGGGGCCCCGCGGCTCTCCGCACCGGCCGGGCGCGCTTGGATCTCCGTCGGTACCGGAGCTACCACCTCATGTTCCCTGAGTTCCGGCCGATGGCGACGCCGATGACGCTGAGCCTCCTCCCGTTCCGCAGGACGCCACTCACCAGCCCGGTTGCTCTAGCCGCGCCGGCGGACCGCAGGTTTGGGGCTGTGGCGGGCGGCGCGAGGTCCGGCCCGGGAGCGCCCCCCGTCGTGGGTCCGGCGTGAAGGGTCGAGGGCGAAGGGAAGGGGTGCGCAAAGAAGGGTCTGGCAACGGGAAGTGTAAGACAGAGAGCCAAAGTGGGAATGGCTCTACCGCCAGAGAAAGCTCTTTCTCGCCTTTATCACCTTCCGACGGGAGCCAGTTCTACCGCGTCCGCCGAAGTCGCGGCTCCCGCGAGGGCCGTTCCGAGCCGGACGACCGCGGGCCCGCCGCGCCACGTAACACCCCACCGCCGCCGCCGCAACCCCAACCCAACCCAACGGCGCGCAGCGCAAACTCCCCGGCCCCGGTACCGCAGGACCCGGCGAGAAAGCGGGTCGTAGCACCTTATAAAGCTCCCGCTCCTGAAGATGGCGACGCCGATGACGTTCTTGCTCAGCCCGTCAGCGAGGTTACCACTCGCCCGGCCCGACCACCCGTCCCTTCCCGCGGCCACCGAGCCGCCGCCCGCCCACAGGAGCCCCCCAGCGCCGCAGAGCCCGGCTCACCGACCTCCCAGCACAGGTCCGACGCCGGGTCCGCATCGGGGACGCGGCAGGCCGGGAACACCTCGCTTACGCCTTGCGCCTTACGCCAAGCGGGGCTCACGGCACCGACAGTCTTAAACTTTTGTCTAGAGTGGGGATCACCTCGTCCCTTAGAAGATCTCCGAGTAAAGAGTATGTCCGCCAGCCTGAACTCTCTATTACACACAGAGCGTCCTCGGTTCACACCTTTGTCCACACGCAGCAGTCACCCTCTGGCAATTCATGGGCGGACAGCTCCTCGCGACACCGCACCAGTCAATGTCCCGACTGGACACTAAAGTCTACGACGACAGCCCCACAGGGGCCACCAGTCGCGTCCTGCGCCCCAACGCCCTGTCACTCACAGCCGACGACAGACACATCTGTCGACACACACACCTTTTGTGTGCACGCACCTATAGGCACGTATTTTACAGAGACCTTTTTATATGTTCTTTGACTGCCATCAGCGACGAGCGCTCCCCGGGGACAATCATGACAACACGAACCTTTACCATGGTCCACGAACAGTAAAGAGGTGGGTGGAGCCACTGGTGCTGTCTCGGTCGGATGTCACGAGGGAGGGCACTAAGTTCAAAGAAAACCTTCCTAAAAACAAGCAAACATTTGCCTTGCAGCACAAATAAAGGACGTCACAGTACGAAACCGTTTTCATATATGTGAATAAAATTTCTTATTAGATCGTAACACCCTTTACCCTATAGGTACCTCTGAATTTAAACCCACCAAAGGCATAATTTTTTTTTTATTGCAAAACAGGACGGGACCCCGTCACTAAACCCACTACTACCACACAGGCACATGAGTAATTAATTTTTACACATTATTGAAAATTTTTAAATTACAGCTAATTGAAGAACACCCACTCTCCGCCATCTTACGTTATATTGCGTCAATAATCGCTGTCAATATTTCTACTCAATATTGCTACTCAATTTCACTTTTATCAGAACCCAATTTGCCTCCTTTATTCCTCCTACGTTTATTGTCCACTCTACTAATAGTCGGGTCCCTCCCTTTTTGGGTTTGCCACTGTCACTGACGGAATCCCATAATCTCTAAAGAAGAGAAGAGACAAAGTTTAAAATCATAATACTAATATTATATATTCTTTAAATATCATATCTAATATTATATCTAAATAATATATAATATTGTTATGTCAGATACGTTAAGAGGACCGGTCTCATGACCTCAGCCATCGGCAAGGGATTAGGTCCCCTAAAAGGGTCAGGTCCTTAGTTTGGGCCCAGAGGGCGTAACGTCCGCCCCAGAAATGGTCGACGGTCCCTTTGGGTTCTTATGACCTCACCCATCGGATAGGAAAAAGGTCGACTAGAACGGCTGGGTCCTTAGCCTGGGCCCAGAGGACTTAACGTCCGCCTAAGAAATGGTCGACTCGATGGTCCCTTAGGGCATACATTACTATTAAATACAATATGTACAGATTTTAATTTTAATCCAGAAATTGATAAAAGGATCATTAAAATCATTCTCTTTTAGCTAATTATATCTACAGGAAACAAATCAAAATACCTTTTTTTGGATGAAAGTGGGAAAAGTGGATTTCACTTCACTTCAACGAGTCAGCGCAGACTGAGAAACGATGCGCCACCTCGGATGGTCCGAGGAGGGAGGTACCCTAAGAGGTCCGTTCTCATGACCTCACCCAAAGGTAAAGTGGATTTCTGTACGGACATTTAAAGAATAGTGAATATAGTAGAACAAAAATTAAAATTATTATTAGAAATGATATCCCGTGAGGTGGATAATCCATCCTTCCAAAATAATAAAGGTAAAATGTCTACTCCTTTAACTCGGAGTATCTCATTGAACAACCACAACTACTTGTGGTGGGTCCGAAGACTGTAAAGACAACATAAATACGGGAACAAAAAGAGTGATGTAGGACAAGACAGTTCGGATAGAGACAGAAAGGTATGAAAACTACCCAAATGACAAAGGTTCTCATTTTAAGTAAAAAGAAATGGTAATTAAGTCACAAAAGAGTATGCGAAGTAAAAAAATACCAACGTATTAAAAAAAGTAGTACAACTATTGTTTAATCACAGACATTAGTGAAAAGACAAGTTTCCGTAAACCTAATGAAAGTAAAAAAATACGAATTTTCCTTATAACGACATGCATATGTAAACAGAATAAAAGTCACACACTCTGATACGACATTCGGTTAATTTTATTCCTCTTAAATATACGTGTTCTTTTGTAGACGAAAGATCAAGAAGACTTCTCTGGTCGAATAATTTGATAACCCCAGTAATAATACCGTATTTCCACACTACATTAAACGTCACACCAGAATTTAAATACTACAATGTCTCTGATAACTGAGTAAGAATTCACGTACACCAGTGAAAGACACAAAATAAAAATTTTAACTCCATTTTATGTAGTACACAAAGCAAACACAACACATAACACAATTTGATTTTTCATGCTTCATACACGTCTGAAACTAAAGAAGTCACACTCGACCTAAAAAAAACGAAGTCATAAGTGTGAAATTTTTATTACGAAACTTAAATCTTTTCATTTTTCAAGGTGGGCAACAATACTTGTACCGCGAATAAAAAGTCCGTACACCCGTGTAAGTTACTGACACGTCCTAATAGTCCTAGAGTATCTGGCTCCTACCGCTTCCATTCACGGGAATTATATTTCTAGGAAGACTACCATGAGTCCAAGAAGAATATTAACTTTGTATAATAAACGGAAATTTTACAAAAGGACACCAACCTTTATCCAAATTACTTTTAAAATAATATAAAACACACATCTCTAACAAAAGAGGAAAATTCCTACAAATAATCCTTTTAAAGTGTCTATATCTCTCTTGTAATATTACTCGAAGTACATGATTAGTGGTCTGAAGTTTTCAACAATTGTAAAACAGTTAGAACAAAGTAGTCAAAAGGAACGAGGGAAGTCACCTGACTTACACAGAGGGGGGTCTCAAGTATACAATTCAGGATATACCTCCCTCCCGAAAACCCTCCACCAATCCAGTACTTCTACCTACCCTAGCACTTACCCTAAGATCACGGAAATATCTTCTCTGGTGTCTCTCAAGGGAACGGGGAAGACGGTACACTCCTATACATCTTTTCTACTTGGTCTTTCGAAGTGACCTGTAGTAAAGACAACCGTGGAACTAGAACCTGAAGGGTCGGGGTCTTGATGGTCCTTATATAAAGACAACAAATATTCAGTGAGTCAGATACTATAAAACAATATCGTCGAAGTTACCCTACTCTATAAGGGGGGAGGGGAGGAGGGTGTTTAATAAATTTCGTTTAAAGTCTATAGTGCAGTAATATGAACATGATTTATACACAAAGATTCTCTCTTCCTAAAAAAAAGAGAAAGAATTGTATAGGTGTTATAGTAATGGTACGAAAGGTTAAATTACTATTAAACTACAGTGGACAATGGATCAAAACTCTAAAAGACGGACAGAGTTTTTAAAAGAAAATGTTAACCAAATAAACTTAGCCTAAAGGAATTCCAGGTGTGTAACGGAAACTACCGGTACAAAAAAAACCGTCGATAAAAATACATCTACTAAAATCTTATTGACAATTCATTCCAAGGAATGTATTCATACTCGTCATAATTCACGGGACATGGTCATGACGGGTCTTCTGTGTCTAACTCGTATCGTTTACTTTGCAGTGTCGAAAAGAATTTGTATTATTACTCCGGGTTTTACACCTATCTACATCCAGTCTACACCGTCCTGAAACACACGGTATTATTCCTTTAAATAAAAATAAAAAACTTACCATGCCCCCTCGATAACTTCCAAAAATACAGTCTCTCTTTTCACTACCTTAAACTCTAGTCCTTTACTACTAAGTCTATCGTCTCTCCACAGACTCCCTCACCAAGACTTCCGTCCTTTTACTCAGGGTCGCTAATGATGTCCACACTCCACCACTCCTCGACGACAGGATTCAGTCCTCGCCACTGATCTAATCCTCGACCTAGCCCGTCCCCCCGTCTGAGTGCTCTGCAAAGCCTTCATCTTGCGAACGACCGTCGTATACCTCCACGTTCCCTCCCTTGTCGGATCCTCCTGAGGGTCTAAAAGTCGAGCCCTCGACTTGAGGACACACTAACGATCCTGACGGTATTGTCTCGTGGTGTCAAAGCCGGGGACCTCACTCTCTTTACATAAAAGAGTACGAAGACATCCGACCTTCAGGTCTTAGGTCCACAGGTGTCGAAACCAAAAAGGACGTCGAAAAGAGGAAGGGAATATGGACCAACGGAAAAACGACACAGGAGTGCACCAGGAAAGAGACACACACGCACAGATGACAAATTACACAGAAAAATTTTTTTAATAAATAAAAAAAAACCGACACGACCCAGAAGTAACGACGTGTCCGAAAAGAGATCAACGCCAGTGGTCCCCGTGGAGAACGACGTCACGTACCGAAGAGTGACGCCACCGAAGAGAACACCTCGAGTCCGGGACTCCGGGAGTCGGAAGTCATCAACCCCGAGGATCCGAGATCTCGTCTCTGAGTCATCAACACCGCGTACCCGAATCAACGAGGCCCGTACACCCCAGAAGGGCCTAGTCCCTAACTTAGGCACAGAGGACGTGACCGCCCTCCTAAGAAATAGTGACTCGGGGATCCCTTCGGGACCACAAAGAAAAATACAGGTTAAAGGAAAACACCATTCTTGTCGTCAGGTCAACCTAATCCCGTAAAGGTTTAGACCTGTTTTAACTCGAACACCACAGTACCGAGACATACTCGACTCTAGGCCTTTCGTACCTTTCTTAGTCCAACCGAACCCTCATGTAGTACGACCACGGGCACCTTGGAGGTGTACACCTACAGCATCCGTCGTCGTGCGTAGTCGGGGTGTCGTAGGACCCGTCGGAAAAGTCATAGTTCCACCCGCCACCTACCTCCGTACCTTCCCTAACGTCTACGAACTACTCTCCCATTGACTCCAATGGAACCAATAGTCGACACCTCATGTATACGGTCCCAAGTCCTTTCCTTTTGAACCTGGGACCAGGAACCTAATGGGTGGTACATTCTAGTAAATCGAACACTTCTCATTGAGTTGGAGTCAAAAATGGGATAACTAATCTAAAAATGGAATTAATTAAAGTATAAGGATATGATTAGATGAAACGACGGATACTCTTTATACATACTTTAATTGTTTCGACAAGATATTAAAATCTTCGCCCTTTATACACATGTTTGGACAGTACTTAGTTTGTACAACAGGAGTCATATGGTATTCCATTCTTAAAACTAATAAAAGATAATTATACTTCTAATATATTTTAAAAAATCATCTTAGGACGAAAAAATTCACATAAAAACAAGATCCATGTGTAAGAAATATTTTTTTCGTCTGTTCAAAAAAAGACATATGACTACGACATAAGTATACGATTAGTTATCCAAAATTATTATACCAAACTAATCTATATTTATAATTACACTATATTTTTATATGATAAATCGTTAGATCAGTTATTATGTACTTTATAACCCTCTTATAACCGTTTATGAATTTAATGAAGACCATAGTTTAAAAATCGTGAAACCGAACCTCAACGTTTCTCAACGTGTGCTAAATCGCTGACTTTTGTTGTTGTCGTCGTTAAGGTTAAGGGAACGCATAATAAACTGTGTCACCAAAGTAAGTCTGTTACGACGTCTTAGGACATATTCCTTATTCCTTCTCCTCCGACCGTGAATTGGACGTAGACAAATCTTAGATCAGAAGAAGTGACCTTTTGAGTTTGATTTTTCAGACCAAAGGATGTCTCACAAACGAACCAAAAAGAATTATGAAACACAAAGAGAACACGGGAGCGAGTGAGGTTGATTTTTCAGACCAAAGGATGTCTTACAAACGAACCAAAAAGAATTATGAAACACAAAGAGAACACGGGAGCGAATGAGGTGGGATTGTACCTTCCTAAAAAGGGAAGAGACTAATCCTTCCAGGGAGGAGAAGAGGGAGTAGTAGTAGAAGGGGAGGGGGACGGAGAAGGGAAAGGGGAGGGAGAAGGGGAAGAAGACCATCGTTTTTATCCCTTGCAAACAATTGTAACACTTCTTATACAGATGTCAAACTTGCACATACATATGAGATCTATTTCGTTTGTACCAACACAGGTAGTACGAGCTACCCAGGAGTGTAGACAAAGGGAATCAATGAGAATTGAACAAAACTCCAACATCTGGTTAAACTCTTAAACTATTGTTTTGTTCTGTCCCTTGTATATCTGTTTTTATTACATTGTAACTTGTATGATTAAAATCCCACTAGTGACTGAAAGTTTTAAGTGACTAAGGACCAATTAGGAAAGAGAAAGGATTGACCAGTTCCCTGACCATGTTGTTTCTTTTTTATACTGACAGAACAAACGACTGTTGTAGAGTAAATCATATTTTACTGTCTTATGGAGAAAGTCGAAATCGGTATTACTTCACCATTGCAGAAGTTTCTGTCTTTAGCAAAAAGGAAGACTATTGTTAAAGAGTAACCTAATACCGATCCTAAGACAAGTCTATTCAGACTTCAACTAACCGGACTTGGGACTCTTAGAGATAAGTCTTTTCCGGGTAAAGTCACCCAATTCTTTTTCTATCTTCGTAGATATTAAATAACCCAAGGATAGAGTATATTTCGTGACAAGGTCCACACAACGAAAATACTTTTTCCTGAGTTACTTGTAACGTTCTGTTTCATAAACGTTTTACACGGAAAGAAAAAAAAAAAAAAACGTAAAATATTAAAATGTACCCTAGTTTGTAAAGGACTTCCCTGGAGGGACCACTAGGTCACGGATTCTGAGGTTCGAGGGTTACGTCCACCGGGGTCAAACTAGACACCAGGCCCCTGGATTAGGGTATAGGGCGTTGTTTTCTAGGACTTACAGTACTGATTATGGATCACGTCGGTTTAATTTTTTTCTTTAAAGGACTTAACAATAAGAAATATGTTGAAGGAAAAATGTGCAACTAGAAAACCCCTCAGCAAAACGTATAAGAAACCCAACAAAACGACAAATGATGTCACCAACACGTCACTCCGGAATCCATTTCCGTCACACCAGATCGGATGTTGAAACGAAAAGCAATCCGTCTACGACCCCGGACAGGTCACACACTCATTTTTACTCCTACTTGAGGGGACAGATACTTAAAAAAAAAGTTAAAATTAAAAATAATTATCGTATAAACGATTGTGAAATTTCTTAGTTTATCAAGGGCATTTCGAATAGAACGTTTTACCGGTAGGAGACTTGGTGGGGAGAGGGGAGGTCAAGGATAAAAGACAAAGAGTAACGTCAGTGAAAGTTTAGAAAATTGACTAAGAAAACAAAAAAGTGGAGACACAGAAATTCATTGTATGAATATATTAATATCCCGAAGTCACCATCATCGAGTCCACCATTTCTTAGACGGGCGTTACGTCCTCTGGTCCAAAGTCCCTTACCAAGGGGTGAGGTCATAAGAACGGACCTTTTAAGGTACCTGTCTCCTCGGACCGTCCAATGTCAGCTACTCCAACGTTTCTCAACCTGTACTGACTTGTTGAAAGTGAAAGTAAAAATATATCATTATGAAGTAATGATTTTCCAACCACAAGAGGTAATAGAGACCCGAAGAGAGTGACTTTCTATTCCCAAATTGAAATAAAATGGGGTGAAAGGAAACAGTGCAAGTTTGAGGATAAACAGAAGTAGGGGTTGAAGGGTTTTAAAACCTGCCTACATCAGTAGAGTAATACCGACACATTTATCTGACGTCTCGAGTCGGTACATCAACAACAAGTCAGAAATTCAGCACAGGTTGAGAAACGTTCGGACACCTGACGTCGTGCGGTCCGAAGGGACAAGAAGTGACAGAGGACCTCAAACGAGTTTGAGCACAAGTAACTCTGTACGATAGGTTGGTAGAGTAGGAGACGGTAGGGGAAGAGGAGGAAGGGAGTTAGAAAGGGTCATAGTTCCAGAAAAGGTCACTTAGTCGGGAAAATTGTAGTCCACCGGTTTCATAATGAAATAGAAAGGACGTGTTCAAAAATGAAACGGACCACAACAAGTAACAGTAAAAACAAATGGATCAGAAACTCCGTGGATAATGGTTAAATAGATCTTCACGAGGGGGTCTCCACATTTAAGTGAGAACGATACAAATCTACGAAATCCATGACATAGTAAGAATAGAAGAACTACTTTTAGAATTGCCCTTAGAAAACTAGACGAGACTAGACTTGTCTAACGGAGACACGGACTATCCAGTGACCTCAGAGAAAAACTGAGAGTAGAACTCCTAAGGAAAACCCAGAACCAAACGTAGAACAGAAAAGATGAGAGAAAAGAACATAAGAAGGAAATAAAATCACTTCGTGGAAAAGATTGTCAAAGAACTCTTTTTCACGTATTCTCCATTTAAAAAAATCTGAAACCTTTACAAAAGTAACTGACGAGTTTGAATTGAATATCAAACCGACCCATATCGTCACATCTAACTTTTATTAAAAGGAAATCTTAAAACTTTCGAAACGACGTAACAACAGAATAACGATAACTCGTCAAGTCACCGTAAGACTAAGAACAAGGAAACAGGTTTCACAAAAGAAAGAGAAACCTTCAAAAAAAAAACAGAAGTCACAAAACTACAAAGTGTTATACAAACCGTCACGCAGACAAAAGTAAGGAATGTATACACGAACTCTGTGGGGAGAACAGATCCCCGAGGAGGGTAGTACAGGGTCCCTTCAAAAGAACACAATAAAACAACTAGGAGAGGACTGGTAAAAGAAGAAAGAGAAAAGAGTACAGAAATAAATCTGTAACCTGGAAAATCTGACCAAGAGAAGAAATAAAAAGAGAAACTAAAAGGTACAGAAAACCCTCTAAAAGAGTTGAAATAAAAGGTTCAGAAGTCAAAAGATAAATTGAAAATTAAAGAAGATGAGATAAAAATGAAGATTCTCTCTAAAAACAAGAATTCAAAAAATTCCAAAGGAAGAAGGGCATGTGAACTATAGGACGTTCAATGAAAGAAGTTGGAAAACCGTGGATAGAAACGAAATCTCCGGGAGGAGTTCATAGACCACTAAGGTTGGAAGGTCACAGGGTAACCTTTAAAATACATGGAACCACCCAGAACAAATGATACCCGCAATTCATCCTACCAGACCGATTGGAGAAGAAACCCCCTTAGAGACCCAGTCATAAAAAGAAAGAAAAAAAAAAAAATTAGAAAAAAAAAAAAAAAATTTAAAATTTTAGAAATTAAGAATGTACGCAAGGGTTTGTACTTGGGGGGAGGGTGGAGGGAGGGGTGTTGTAGAGAGACCCAGTAGGGGTACGTGGTCGGGGTTCGTTCGACGTGGGATGCAGTCTGTACCTGACCGCTAAGTTAAGAATGTACTGTCATATGTACAATCTTAAGGGTAAGAGGGTTTAGTAGGGTGGGAGAGGGAGAGGGAGACTCAGGTTTTCAG
>SJYO01004576.1:10122314-10151322 GCA_006410555.1 Capra ibex
CCACAATCTTTCACTAGATCAAAGTAAGAAAATGTTCACCAACTGGTCAAAAGGGTCGTGGTGAACAATTTCTCTAACAGAAATGAGGTAACATATAAGAACGGAGGAAACAGTTTCTATTCCACAGGTATACACACACCTAAATAGAGACCCGAAAGATAAAACAAGGTAACTAGATATACAGACAGAAACACGGTCATGGACCCAGTCATAAAAAGCAAGACTAGTGTAAGACCTCTCTTTCATAATAGACGACTACAAGACCCTGACCCAACCCCTACACCCACTGTCTCCAGAGTCGTCAATCGTACTTCCGAAAGTAAATTCGAATAACAACAACCGACACTTGAATGACAAAAGTCGACACGGACATAAGGAGTGTCTTCTC
Source organism: Capra ibex (assembly GCA_006410555.1). Lineage (NCBI taxonomy): Eukaryota > Metazoa > Chordata > Mammalia > Artiodactyla > Bovidae > Capra > Capra ibex. The sequence continues at coordinate 10,122,703 of SJYO01004576.1, forward strand.
CGAAAAAAAAAAAAAAAAAAAAAAACGGAAAGACTTTTCAAACGTTAAAAGACGACCCAAATCTCTGAGTAGACACGACTCACCCCCTCTTATACTCTATTATTGAAGAACGTTTTGTCTGAAAATTCCCTAGAAGGATCAAGATGTAGATGAAAGTGAGAAAAGAGGGCACTATAGTCCATAGCGGTCAGGGATTCTGAAAATCCCCATTACACCTCTTTTAACCCATAGAAATACCGAAAAGGGTGACAACCGAATCCTAAGTCAAAGAGACCAGACGATTCAGTCAATCGTGAACATGTAGACGAAAGATCGAAGGTCGTAAAGAGGGTAATAAAAAAAAGGATCACCAAATACAGAAAACGAAAAAAAAAAAAAAAAAATTTATTAGGGAATTGACATAAAATCACTCAAAACTCTACCCTAATCTCTGATGAAATTCGGGACAGAAATAGGTCTTTAGGGTCAGTACTCGAAAAGAAGTAACATGACAATAGATTCTGACTAAAATAAAGAAGTGTCAAAATCAAGTGAAAAATTTATGAATAAAACGAAAGGATCCACGGCTGGAAATGTCAAAGTCGGTAGTTTTAGAGTGTTCTTCCAAAACTTTTTTTACAACTTTAAAGACCGATTTCCCCTTTAAAGTTTTCCTTTAACACTCCCATTCTACTCTACCGCCGATTTTAGATAAATAAAATTTATCTACAAAGAAAGGTTCCAAGAGTGAAAGTGAGTAAACAATCCACCACCTTCCTCCAGGGTGATGTCAGTCCTTGGTGACAATGACACTACCACTACCGGTGAGACTCGAGACGACGATGTGACGAAGGTGACCGGCGGTTTAGTCCCTCTACCCCTTATATACGGTCCCCCTCAGATCGAACCCTCCTTCTGTCCTGGTAAAATTTCTAAGTAAAGGACCTTAAATAACTTTAAAATCAAAAGGACTAAGAAACTCTTAAGAAGTAAAAGAAACTAGGATTACTATGGAATACTGCATTTATCTTTCACTAAGACAGAGACCCGAAGGGACCATCGAGTCACCATTTATTAGACGGATGTCACGTCCTCTGGGTTCAAGTTAGAGACCCAACCTTTCTAGGGAACCTCCTCCCGTACCGTTGGTGAGGTCATGAGAACGGACCTCTTAGGGTACCTGTCTCCTCGGACCGTCCGATGTAAGGGATCCCATCGTGTCTCAGTCTGTGCTGACTCCGCTGATTTGTCGTTGTCGTGACAGAGACCTCTTCATTTACGAACACATGTTGAATATATTCTAATGTGTTAATAAATATTACGTCTCATTTCGAGTCTAAAAGGTACAAATTCATTCCAGAAGTCATTTAATATAACGGACTTTCACTTTTCACTTTCAGTGAGTTAGCACAGGTTGAGAAACACTGGGCCACCCGATATGTCGGTACCGTAAGAGGTCCGGTCTTATGACCTCACCCATCGGAAAGAGAAGAGGTCCCCTAGAAGGGTTGGGTCCTTACCTTGGGTCCAGAGGGCGTAACCTCCACCTAAGAAATGGTCGACTCGGTGTCCCCTTCGGGTTCTTATGACCTCATCCATCGGATAGGGAAGAGGTCTCCTACAAGGGTTGGGTCCTTAGCTTGGTCCCAGAGGACGTAACGTCCGCCTAAGAAATGGTTGACTCGATAATCCCTTCGGGACTATTATTCTTAACAATGTAACGGACTTCGAAATAAAAAAAAAAAAGAATTACTTAAAACTTAAACCCATTTAAAGGAGTTTAAAGGATCATTGTAAATTAATTGAACCCAAAGAGACGAAAAAGTCAAAAAAGTCACAAAACGACAAGAAAGAAAAAATAGAATCGTAAAAGGGTATCCGTGACGGATTGTGTACTGGTATTCTTAACCCTTACGACAGGTAGGAATATCGAGAAAGAGTAAAGACGGTATTCTTTACCGGATGGGACCCTCGGAGGGTGGGGTCACAATCGAACAATTAAGTAGGGAGTTCATACAAAACTTACGAATATTACAGAGCCAGGGAGAAAATTCGTGACCTCTATGTCACCGGTGGTTTTGTCCATGCAAGAAACGGGAGTACATGACGGGAAATGAAAGGAGGGGTTGGGGGGGACGTTGGGGGTCGGAGGGGACGGGTGGGGGGCGGTAAGACCCAGAGAGAAGTACACTAAAGACTCCAGGGAGACCAAAAATGATTGGATCGGTCACCCCTCCCCATTCCCACCTTCAAGTCCCAGTGTCTAAAGGAAATTTTGTTCACTCGTTTTAACTTGGACAGCGAAATCAAGACAGGGTGACCACCCTCGAACCAATATTGAGCACTTCCCAGACCGCGCAAGGGAAAGGTCCCGGGTGACAGAGGTGGTGTCGGGACTGAGGCGTTCTACCCTCTCACCTGAACCACCTACGAGTGATCAGAGACGGCGGAACCCATCTTCTCCCGCACAAAAGGCATAAACAGAGAACCAACACAGTCTACCGGACCGACTCCCTGACACTAAAGAGAAACTAAACATCTACTCGGGTACCTCGGGTCGCACCTCCTACGACAAAGGTCACTGAAACCCAATTATTTATTTAACCTATATGTGACACTGGAATTTTGTAAGTTACTGCTGGAGTTCTTCTCGAATCTCTCACTTCTCTCCTTCTTTCGTTTCTCCCTTCTTAGATTACTCTATTGGGCAAGTGTTCTACACCTTCTCTTCAACCCGAGACCACTTGGCAGTACAAGTCAATTTCACGTATGTCGAGGAGTCGGTCCATCACCTTCAAACGGTAGTCCGGTATAATTTCATATCTAACAGAAACACGAACTCTGTAGTATTAGGGACTCGGGAGAGTACTCGATTTTTTCACCTTGTGAGTCCTTTAGACATTGTACCTAGGGACAAAACATGTGGAATAATGGACTTAAATCTACTTGTCTAACAAATTTTTTGGATTTTATTATCGGAATAATAGGGGTTGTCTGTAAAATTCTCAAGGTAAAGAAAAACAATAGAATTCCGGGAACTCCAAACTCTTAGCTTGAAAGCAGACACTCTTCCATCCCATAATTTGTAAAAATAAAAATCACAATTGACTCTGTGTCATCTAAGATACAGACTTTATTGTCTGTAACACTTTAAGAAGTTAAACGGTAATCTAAAGAAACACACACAATCAACGAGTCAACACGGGTTGGGAAACACTGGGGCACCTGACATCGGAGACAAGTACCCTAAGAGGTCCGTTCTTATGATCTTCCCCAACGGTAAAGGAAGAGGTGTCCTAGAAGGACTGGCTCCCTACCTTGTGGCCAGAGGGACGTCCGTCTAAGAAATAGCAGACTCGGTAGTCCCTTCGGGTGATCTAAAGAAGTACATTAGTATTAATTAAAATCAAATTTTAAAAGGTTTAATTGTTTTTTAAAGGTCCATCAAGGAACCACCGGATCACCAATCCTAAGGTCCGAAAGTGACGGCACCGGACCCACGTCAGGGACGAGTCCCTTGACTCTACCACGTTCGACACGTCGGTTCTTTTTATTAAGATGTAAAACTATAAATTAAAGTGGAAATTATTCCACTCTGAAGAAAGACATAATGGTGAATATTTTCTTAATCCGAACCTTTTGTATAGGTTGTAATTTACCCAAATAATATGTATACAAATGTACATATATACTGAGTTTTTTAAAGTAATTTACAGTTAAACGTATCAATAATATGAAGTCAAGAACTCAAGTAAGAACATGTTTTATTAGGTTCCCTCTCTAAAAAATCATAATAAAATCAAAAAACAAATTTAATATTCAATATACACAATTTTGTGTCATTTGCGACGTAAAAATAACTAAAAAAAAAAAAAAAAATTCCAAAGTACCGTAAATTTAACGACCAGACTCTAAAACAGGATTAATCTTGCCAGGTCATTTTACAAAACTTACTAGATCTATTAAAGAAAGTTGAGAATGAGAGAACCAGTAATCCCAGTCAAACAAATGATAAAAATAATAAATAATATTATTAACGAATGTATTAAACTTTTTAGAAGTAAAACCTCTTAAAGCCTCCGTTTATATCTGGCTTATAATATTATCTAGAGGTACCTCGGATGGGAGTAAACTTTGTAATAACTGAGTATTACCGTCAACAGAAAAAAAAAAAAGAAGATCAAAATAACCCTATACAAACTGTATATTTAAACTCTTTACTGTGTAAAGAGACCGGTTTCTTTTACTTAAAAGATTCCGTTATCTCACTACCGATTAATATCAAAAAACAATGACCAAATAATTTTCAGTAAAAAAAATTCCATGTAAAACAAAAATCAACTCAATTACTTCAACATGAAAGTAGAGTAATAGTGATAAAAGAGTAATTTGATCAAAAGAAAACTGGTCCAGAACCAGACACTGACAGAGAATTGTGAGAACCAGAATTAAAAGAAGACATATTTTAACTAAAAATATACTAAACACTTATGACGCAAAGTCCTAGGATTTAAAAATATTTTGGTAAAAAGAAATAATTATCAAAAATTTTTTTATTTTTTAATACACATTACAATCTTTTAACCCTCTTTTCTCTTATGATGTTTTTTTTCTCCCTTTAGGAAAGAAATAAAAATTTGACAATTTGTAAAAATTGACAATTTAACCGACAATACACCACCATATAAAGTCTAAAAAAGGATTCATAAATTAACATATTATATATCACAAAATTGTCACTTATTACTCTCTTGGGGATTTTAAAGATTTCGTTAATTTTACCGAAATTAAAATTAATTTTACCCTATAAGACAACGAATAAAATTTTTAATACGTCAAGACATTGACCCGTAGAACTAATAAAACTTCAAAGGTAAACACAAGTAACAATCGGAAATAGAGAACACTAAAAGAACCTTAACTAAGGAACTTTTATCGAAGGATCCAATTTACCATAACTGAGTTAAAACATCAAAAATTATCATTTGAAAAAAATATAAAATTTCCCAACAGTCGAACTATAAACGAGAAAAAGTAATTTTATTCCCCGAAGGGTCCACCGAGGCACCAAGCCTTAGACGGTCGGTTAAGTCCTCTGTGCTCAAACTAGGAACTCAGACCTTCTATGGGACCTTTTCCTCTACCGTTGGTTGAGGTCATAAGGACGGTCCTATTAGAGTACCTGTCTCCTCGGACCACCCGATATCAGATACCCCAGAGTTTCTTGACGAACTCTTCAAAGACAATGATAAAGGAAAGAGACCGTCAAGAAGATTCTATTTAAATTTCTAGCTGAATCTCCAGATGTGGTACTTTGGAGACCTTGGAGGTCAGTTTCGATTGGATTGTTAACCTTGAGAAACCTGACTAAGACATCTTGGAAACTCTAAAAACTTTTTATAAAGACCTCGGTCTACACTAACTAGACGACAAAATTTTAAGGAAAAATCCCTCTCCCCGTCTAAACTCATTCGGAGGTACAGCTTTTCGTTTCCTCTAGTCCTTTCTTTCCTTTTCCGACTTTGAGTACGTCGTCCTGGGTCGACCTCTTGCGCTCCCGAAGGTCCGAGTCACAGTCGGGAGTAGAAACGAGGGTGGTTTCTGATTTAGGTTGGTTGGGTTCAGCGAACTTCTAAATTAAAAACTTAGAAATGGTCTCTTACGTAGTGTGTTCAATCTCCATGGAACCTCCTGTAAAAAAAAAAACAGCTAATGAAACAAAGAAAAGTGAACTCCTAATATGTCAACTACAAAACGACAAATATATTACCCTTTAATTTCACTTGACCCTACCTCACCGTGAATTATAAATGATTCAATTAACGGAGAACTCCTTTTGAAAAAAAGCATTCCAAATTTTTCCACCGATGATTTCAACACTTTTAAGGTCAAAATCACAATAATAATCAGCTCCATGAGACCGAAAAGCATGTGGAATTAACTTTAAATAAGTAATCTCACTTTTTAAAAATTTATTGAATAAATTTTAAAGTAAAAACCGTCAAAACCAAATCTATCACTTTCTTTATCTAATGTCATCCGTTTACTGACAGAGTAACTAAAACTATAAGACCACAACTAGTTCCCTTGTTTTACCAATAATGGATACGTTCGGTCGTCAAATCTGTATTTATATTTATACAGACTTAAATCTATCAAATCTGTATTATACTTATCAAAATGTCATAAGGAGAATAAAAAGGGTTCAGCTAAATGTAAGATCCAATTCAGATCCAAAAAGTCATAGTCAAACCATATAAATATTTTAAAAAAAGACATTGTGAACGATATTACTGAAGTAATATAAGAGGATGAACTAATCCTTGACTAGTCGGAAACTTAAATATCGAATTATAGTAGATTATTATAGTGAATAGTGACTTTTGGACTACAATTTTTAAATGAAACCACGTCAAATTTGGAATCCTGTCATATATAAGAATCTGTATTCAAAACTGTTAAAACTAATAATATTAAGGAACCGACGAGACAAAACCATAATTGAAAGAGGAAGGGTTTAACATTTTTCTTACCTTGAATGGTGAATTTTATGAAATACTTCTCAAAAAATCGAAATAATCATTACACAAGTCCCGTCGTCCAAAGTGGATTATCTTGTGCAGAAGTCACCCGTCGTAAATCAAAGAATTAACTAACCTCCTATTAACGTAATGTCACAACATAACCAAAGACGGTATGCTGTCACACTTAGTCGGTCTTCCTGTGGACACAGGGGTTGGAGAACTCGGAGGGAGGGTGGGGACATCCAATAGTATTTCGTGACCCAATTCAAGGAACATAATGTTCGAAGATAAAAAAATTATATTATGGGTCTTGCCTACCTAAAAAAATTAGGTGATCCACAGTGAGAAAGTACTCTTTTTGAGTACCGTGTTTGTTCTTCAAAGGTCAATTCGAAAAGATAATGTAATGTAAACTAAAACATAAAATGATAAGACAAAACGATTGTATAAAATTGACCAATCATTTATTCTAATTTCTTTACAGTAGACAATGATACATGTCAATGGTGAACATTACGTAGGAGTAAAATGTATACTCCTTTGATTCCGTGACTCTCCAATTAAATAAATGAACTGATTTTACTATTGAAACTCAAAATGCCTGTCCCTTGACTGAAATCTCAGAAAAATTTCATACGATACCTTATCCTTGTCAAAAACTTTCAACAGAAAATATGAATGTAATTTTTCAACATTCAAGTCTCAATTACTACATACTTACTCACAGGTTTTTTATATAAGTGTAAAAGTCAGAAAACTTAACAAAATGATTTCCCCTCAACACATGTCGATTATAATTTCTCATAAACAAACACAGACACGAAACTTACGGTCTTGATTAGACAACAAAATATCGACTCCGTCAGAATGTATTAAGTCGAATTAGAATCTTAAACCCGTCCTCGGAGACGGAAATTACTCAAGATATATCTGAGACAATTACTCAAATATTAAACCTCTTTATCGTAAAAAGAGATAAATAATTGTCAACTAGAAATCTCAATTTTATAACGATAATGTACAAAGACGAAATTATAAACATAACTTTGAAAACCCAGAAACTCCCACCCTCATTGACAATTACGTATAAGGTACCTTATTTATTTACTTAATTACTTGTAACAAAAAATGGAGGAAGACTTCCACTCCCACCACTCTAGTAGAGGTGGTTCAAGTGTCAAGTTTCGGTGTAAAGTCCTCAGAATGGTCCAGATATTTGCAATGGTCTACCAACAAGTGTCCCTGGGCGGACTATTTGGTTGACACTCGGTCCAGTCGTCCCGTTCACATTACAAAGACTTGTTACTTTGAAGGGGAGATAAACTATAGTGACACACTTAAGAACCAAATAAACACCACGTAAAATAAATACAAGTTAAACGTCATATAGACGTTTCTCTATCCTGATACCTTATTACCTGTAAGACTTTCACGTCTAAAATGGTGTCCGGTACAATTCCGGAAAATACATATTAAAGGTGCACCTTTCATCGTGCACTTTACTTCATAGAGATAAAATTTTTAGTGGCACAAATCTACGTAAATGAATTCTGAGTCACTTTTGTCTAGAGATTTAATTTTATAAATACCCCTTTTTTTCAAAAATTTTTTTAGGGCCAAAAATACCATCGGTGTGAAACGGGTCGTGTCAATTGTACGAAATAGAGGTACATCTTCGGCACTCATCTCTCTCAAGGATTATCGATTTAATGAGAAACAACTACATGTCCGGTATATGTTGACTCATCCTGATCTTACCTATCATCGTACAAAATTAACTTCAAGAGTGTACTTCAGGAACTAAATATGAAATATTTAGTTTAATGGGTTCTTTTTATACCTTCCCCTTTTTCGGGAATTATATTCATCTTCACTGTCTCGAGCACAGTCAATGCACTCGTTGTTATAACTGAGACGACATACGTCTCTTAATGTACCCATTTCCCTTTTTAATTTGGTTTATTTGACAGGGCCGGGAACACTCAAATTTAAAAAGTATTTATAACCACATTTCAAGTACGAAGTCCGACACACCAGTAGTCGGACAAGGTTCCAAATGAGTAACATGTTTGTTACGGTCACGACTCGAAACCGTCACCTAAACGCCTCTAGAATGAGATCGGAGTGGAAGTCTTCGTATAGTAGTCAATCTCTACAAAGTTATCGTAAACGAACATAAAAGGAACGAGACTTCCACTCCAATCATGGACAGAGGAAACTCCTGGGTCTCAAGTTCAGCAGGAAGTCGGTCAGTAAAAGAAACATACAGTTCATAGTTTACCGGTATGTGGTCCTAGGCGGGCTACTTACACCCTTCTGGCTCCATGGCAAGTGATTTGTAAAAAAGGATACGACTCCAACAGACACTTCCTCGTATGACATATTGGAAGAATACGGTAAAAGAATTCACCTCGGTAGACAATTCACCTCGACTACCAGGAACGTCCCACATAAGGACTTGAAAACACTTTTGCTCGGTATGTACACTAGTAAAATTTAGGGAGTCTTTTTTTCCTACACAAGAATGAATCACAAGAGAGGTCCTCGGGCTCCCAGCGCACAAAGATCTGGTCAGTAACCCGACAGTCGGCTGTAGTGGTCTACGTGACACACGGTGTCGGGTGTCCCTCCGCAGAGACAGGAGCTTCCTAACTACAAGTGTGCCCTTTCTACTTGGTCACTTGTTTATCTCGAATTGTTCTTCGTGCACCTTCTTTGACTTACGAAACTCGAACATAGTCAAGTCAAGTCAGCGAGTCAGCACAGGCTGAGAAACACTGGAGTACCTGACGTCGCACGGTCCGAAGGGACAGGTAGTGGGTCCCAACTCCAACAAGCATATCTCGTAGTAAACTGTTCGGAAATAACTCCCGAACACACAAGGTCGACGTCTATACATCTACTCATTCTCCAACGAATGAAAAGTTTCAACCTGCCACTACAGAACCTTCTTTCTACGGTTGTCTACGTCTTCCTAACTTCAAAACTAAAAACACAGAAAAATTATTGTGTCTTACACAATCGAATTTTTTCTACCAACTATCCCGTCCTCCATTACGACGTACAAGGGACACTCTTCCGACTGAGACCAGAGGGTCTCGGAAAGATCAATTTCACATCAGACGTCTGGTCGTCGTAGCCACAGTGACCCTTGTGTCTTAGAGTCCAAAGGGAAGTCTGGATGACTCAGTTTCAGGCGTAATACTTGATCCAGAGGTCCACTAAAGTATACGTGCAAGACTAAACTCTTCACGAGGGTGTTTAAGGGAAAACTCTGGATATCGTCACGTACCATCGTAAATATCCATTACCTAAGACGGTCCATGTTCTTCAAGAGGAAACTATAAGAGTCCTCCAGAATTAAGGAAAGACGTGTCATGAGAAAGGATGATGGGAACTCTAAGACCGGAACACGGACGGACGAAGGGTCCATATCTATCAACCCGGTCTTGTGTAGACTACACAAAGGCGATTTGAAGCTGACGAGGGGGGACGGGGCTGAGGTAAAAACCCGAAGTCCGGAGATACCTAAGGTAAGGTAACCCCTCTGTCTACCCATTCGTCAAGGTCACGGCAAGCACAATCAACCACCTAATCATTCCTTTCGGTGGAATCACACTCTGACCTCACTCCCTCCCAAAAGACTTCCTTCACTGTAGACTCGGTTCAGGTTTTTCTACTCCCGGTGAATTGTAGGTCCGTCCGAGATCCCGTCACAACATAAATCCGAATTCCAAATAAACTCCAAAAAATTTTATCGAATGTAAATGTAAGTGATGGTAGTCGTCATCCCTTGAGACTTATGCACTAAACTAGAACACAAATGTAACTTTATGTATCACATAAAGACATAATATTGGTTTAGTCAAGTCAAATCAGCGAGTCAACACAGGCTGAGAAACGCTGGGGTACCTGGCGTCGTGCGGTCGTAAGGGACAGGTAGTGGTCGAGGCCTCGAACGACTTTGAGTACAGTTAGCTTAACCACTACGGTAGGTTGGCAGAGTAGGAGACAGCAGGGGAAGAGGAGGACGGAAGTCAGAAAGCATCCAAACGGAATAACTAAGGAAAATATCCTAGTGTATGAATCTCTTTTAAGTATGACCACCCTTTCAAACACTAACAAATCACGAAACTAAAGTATGTTCACTCATATAAACCGAAACTATTCAAAAAATTGAAGTAAGTATCACAAAATAAATAGAACGTAGATTGACTTAAGTATACCTCAAAAGTCTCTACAAACTTTACTATGACAAAAAGTATACCCAGTCAAACAGTACAGAGACTTACATCAATGATTCTTCGTCGTACTCTATCTTAAAACATTCAGTTCTGACACGACGCGAAAATAAAGAAATATTCTCAAAACAACAAATCAGTGAATTCAGCACAGACTAAGAGAGACTGGGGTACCTGACGTCGTGTGGTCTGAAAGGACAGGAAGTAACAGAGTAACCCCAAACGAGTTTGAGTACAGGCAACTCAGCTACTACGGTAGATTAAAACAGTAGGAGACAGTAGGGGAAGAGGAGGACAGGAGTTAGAAAGAGTCATAACCCTAGAAAAGGTCACTCAACCAAGAAACGTAGTCCACCGAGTCAATAACCTCGAAGTCGAAGTCGGAGTCAGGAAAGTTACCTATCAGTCCCAACTAGAGTAAATCCTAACTAACTAAACTAGAGGAACGACAGGTCCCCTGACAGTCTACAGAAGAGGTCGTGGTGTCAAGCTTTCGTAGGGAAGAAGTCGTGAGTCGCAAGAAATACCATGTCGAGAGCATAGACATGTACTGATGACCTTTTTAACACGAAACTGATATACCTGGAACCAACACATTAAGTGTATGATATGTTAAATGGGCAAATTTCATATACTGACTTACCAAAAATCATATAAGTCTCAGTACGTCGGTAATAGTGATTACGGTCTTCCAAAAGTAGTAGGTCTTTTCTTTGGAGTAGGGGTCTCGCCAGTGAGGAGTAATAGGAAGTCTGTCGTGTCGAGATCCGCTGGCATAAGGTGAAAGACAAGGACCTAAAGAAATTAGACCTGTTAAGTCCATCTACTTTAACATAGTATGACCAGAGAACAACTGACCGAAGAAAGTGAATCGTACAAACGTCCGAAGTAGGTACAACGTCGCACACAGTCATGAAGTAAGGTAAAACACCGACTTATTATAAAGCAACACGTCTATATGGTCTAAGACAAAGAGACAAGTAGGTAACTACCGGTAAACCCAACAAAAGTAAACCCCGAATATATCTTTCGAAACGATACCTATAAGTACCTGTCCAAAAATACATAATTATCCGTATACAAAAGTAAAGAGAACCCATATAAGGATCCTCACGTTAACGATCCAGTATCCTTGTTTATTTATATTTATTTATTTTTGAGACAAATGGAAAACTCCTTGACGGTATGACAAAAAGTTTCACGATGGGAAAAATTTAAGAAACAGTAGGCTCAACTACACTTCACCATAGAGTAACTCCCACACAAATAAAAAAACCGACATGGAGTCGTACAAGGGGTTGATCCTTGACTTGGATTGGGGGACACAACCTTCGCGTCCCAGAATTCGTGACCTGGTGATCCCTTCACGGAAGTAACTTCAAAGCTAAACGTTTCTTTTACCGTAGGGTGAGGTCATAAGAACGGACCTCTTAGGGTACCTGTCTCCTCGGACCGTCCGATGTCCGGCACCCTAGTGTTTTCAACCCGTGCTGAATCACTGATGTGGTGGTGGTGGTTATCGATTACTATGGCTCGTAAAAAAGTGTACGAAAAGCCCCGTCAAATATATAAAAGAAACTCATTTACAGACAAATGTATAAAACGGGTAAATTTTAAAAAACGGGTAAATTTTTTTATAATCTTTTTATGATCTATAACATTTCATTATTTTTATAAAAAATTTCTAATCTTTTATAAGAGGGTAAGACACCTAATAGATATAGAGATCATCCTAAAAAATAAAATTTTAGGTAAACAAACTTTAACCATATCGGTAAGGTAGAAGAACACCAAGGACAAACGTACTATATAGATATGATAGAATAACAGTCAGACAAACACAGAAACTCAAAGTTCATACAGAGAAAATCAGTGACACATAAACCCAGAAAAACAGACAAACAAAATTAAACCTCCCTCTCGTCAGAGAAGGTGAAGCGACTTCAAATTAGTTAGGTATAAATTACAACAATTACTACCTCAACCTAAATGCAGAAGTAAAGTGTAAATAAAATACAAAGTACAGAAAGAAGAAAATAAAGAAATGACAAAAGAAAACGTGATTTGCTTGTAAAAGATCACATCCCAAAGTTAAGGAGTTTAAAAAAGTGATACATAAAAAACTCTACAAGAGAATCGTCGACGAGATCCGAATGGTATATGGATAACTGAATGTCTTCACTGAAGTCTAAATACGGTCGAACTCAGGTCACTCCTTATTTTACGAGAACGACAACTCGAGGTCAAGGAGGAGGGTGAAACACACGATAAATATTAAATATATACAACACTAGAGTTATATACAACAAATCAATAATGGAATATACTGAAATACAGAAAGTATTTCGACTCTCCTCTTTATCCTTGTTCATAAATAAATACTAACCAATTTTAATTGGAATTGAAGGTAAAGACCAAGACAAGTAGATAAGGACACATAAACTCAATGGTAGATTATATTAAAAGAATGACATCAAGTGGAAACAAAGGTAGGTGGAAGAAATGTTACAACAGTTTATATAATGAAAAGATATACAATGACAGGGTTGTTACGTTAATATATGCATAACAAACTACGTAAACCAAAATTTTAGTCTCTTCTTTCCTCTTATACGTAAACATAAGCTCTTCGGAGACTACTATGAGGGACCTCAGAGTCGGAACCCGAACGTGTCAGTGGGGTGTTACTGTCACCAAAATCATCACAAGAAACAGAGAAAGGGACTAGAGAGTCAATTTCACAAACAACAAAGTGTAGATCCAGAATCCGAGGTGGTAAACGAGTGACCAACGACATAAAAGTTGTCACGGGACCTCGTATTTAACGAGACATCAAACTAAATAATTTAAATCAACGGAAACGTCGAAGTCAAGAACTCCGGTCAGAAACTCCAAAAAAGGACTGGGGGACGAATCAACGAGTTCGGCACAGGTCGAGAAACGTCGGGAAACCTGATATCGGGTAGTCTGTAGAGACACGTACCCCAAAAAGTCCGTTCTTATGACCTCACCCAGCGACAAAGGAAGAGGTCCCGTAGAAGGTTGGGTCTCTGACTTGGACACAGAGCACACAACGTCGACCTAAGAAATGGACGACTCGGTAGTCCCGAGAAGAAGTGACAGAGAAAAGAAAAGTGAAAGGAAGACCATTCGGTCGACCGGATGTCATCGAACTCTCTCTCTCTCACTCACCTCTCTCTAACACAAGCAGGGACAAGAATGCCGGGAGGACGCGGGGGAACACAGGTACGAAACCTCGACGCTCGCCCCTGTCAAGGAAAGGCGAAATACTTGTCCCGTGACCAGTCCTCGAACCAAGATCAAGACTAGAAAAAATCCATCTAATAATTTGAACCCCGAGTAATTCTCCCTTAAAATTCTGGATACTCGACGCGATTACCATCAAGACACATCCCTCTACCAGTGACGACGTCCACTGAGGAAATGAACGACCGAAAAATAGGATCTTTAAGAAGGAAGTGAACGTTTAAGAACGAGTGTCTATCAGTCGAGAGACACCACGACCGACGGATCTCTCTGACTACACCTGTACGACGAGCCGAAGAGTCAGAGGTCCACACCGCAAGGACAACACCTCGTCCTCAAAAGGAACATGAACCGATGTCAAAAGATGCACTCATTGGTCGATCACAAGGTCACGAGTCTCTGTTTCTTTTCGGTCTTTTCAAGAGACCTTTCAAGTTTACTAGACTGGACGAAAGGACCGAGGTCCGTCGTCGAGAGACAAAACACCAAAACAGGTATATTACCCGGTTTGATTAAATTAATACAAGTTCTTTTATGTAAAAACGAAAACAACAACATTTTGTAAACTTCATTTATTGTCAGTCGTATGACTGAACCCTTGAAATTCGTTGGTATAGTTACGTCTTTTAGGTAAAAATTGAGACAACCATTGACATTTTATTTTAGTGAATCCGTGGGGTTCTTCATCCAATAAAAAACTCTCTAAACTACTCCGATATTTATTTATATCTAACGAAACTATAGGTCTTATCGTTCAGTCAAGAAAAATCATTGTAGAAATCTTTTCATCGTGTATTAACGTCTCCCACTCTAACATACTCTGAAGTATTTACTAAGACATGCAAACAAAGGTAATGACAAAAGTTAGTAAGTCCATCTATAGTCTAAACGTTTTGTATTATGATAGATCTATTTTATTTCGTCCTCATTAAACACTGGATAGAAAACATATTATGTTATATTTCGGTCGTAAATTCTTATAAACAAAAAGTTTTATGTTCATTAAGGTATCCTATGTTTATACCCTAAAAATCGATTTTGAAATGATACAATATCTATTATGGTAATAGATTATCATAAGTCACGGTCATCTAGAGTCGAGAAGATTTGACACACTTCTTGTCCGACATCGGTATCGAGGTCATCAGCGTAATGTTAAGACTCCGTAACCGACTTGCCAAAAGGTCTAAAATAATACCTGAAAGTCTGTTTCCCTTTAACTCTCTTGCCATATGACTGATGGAACAAAGGTAGTAGATCTAAGTTGTGCCCAATCAAAAGAGACAAACGAAATAGAGAAAAACACACAACTTAGTAAGAAACAACAAAAATAAAAAAGAACTAACCTACATAACATCAAATAAGTGCGTTAGGGATCAATTACCTGTACCCTGAACAAAGATTAGAAGACGACAAAATCTATCATATGAAAACAGTAACACGGAAACCCACCTTCACATGAAAAACGAACTAGACTGGACACGTAGTTTCCTGTTCTCGAGTATCTTAAAACGATCAATAACGGTTTAAGGGAGGTACCAACACGACAGAAATGAGGTCTCATACTCTTACAGAAAGAGGTGTCGTGAGGGTTTGCTCAACCAGAGTCTGAAACACCTAAAAAAAAAAAAAACCATAGGAATCAATCAAAAATCGCATACCTTTCCTACAATCCTTCTTCACAGAATAAAACCCACTGGAGACACTAGTATTCGACTTTACATATATTTCTTAAAACATAAATATGAAATATAACAAATTACTTTGTCCACTCTCTGACTACGACTACCCTTGTCTTTTCACCTTTCTTCATTCGTCTTCGTAAGATTCCCTAGTACTTCAGCTGTCCTGACAACAGGACTGGTCCTTATAAATATAGCTACTCCAAATTTTTATTAGAAAGATTCTCACAGAAATTACTGAGTTGTAAAAAGAGTTAATCTTATCCCTAGACGACATAATTTAAATTACTCACTCAGGTCGAATAAAGGAATTATTTTGAGAATTCGTCGTTATCTAATCTGGAACAGACCAGATATTCTTCAGACAGGAGTTCTCCAACCGAATGTGACACAGGGAAAGACAGGAGTAACATCCTATTAGCACACTACACTAAAACACAAATATACACACACATAGTATAGTATCAACTTAATATCTTAATTTCCCTTAAATTAAATTTAAAATTCTCGTCATATATAAGGATAGAGAGGAAAAAAAGAAAAATTATATATAGTAAATCACGAATCTATCAAACTATGTCTTGTTGAGAAGGAGAGTAAAACTTAAACCTCCATGACACATATGTTGACTTGTGTTTCTCCTTGCTTTCCTCAGTTTTGGTTCGAACCCTAAGAGACGAGTACACTGTCTTTGGTCGAAACATATGACGGACTCTATGTCAACCCCAATCATACCTTTCATTCGGACCGAACTCACTAAACGAGCAGTTCAGCGACACACCGTCACATAACCCGCGCAGACCACAGTGCACCCCTCCCGGAAGACCACCGTGGCAACGATAGACGGGGGAGAAGTAACGGCTGGTGAGGAACCAACCCCACTCCCCGACCCGTCTACGACGGAAACCCAACACTGAAGAGACTGAAATAAGAAGTGTTCCTAACAAGTGTTCCTAGAAAGAACTTGACGAACAAGACACCGAAACAATAGACGTCACCGGTGGACGGAGGAAAATTATTCAGGGACAATGTCCAGACATGACCCGAAGGGAACACCGAGTCGACCATTTTTTAGGTGGACGTTACGCCCTCTGGACCCAAGCTAGGGACCCAACCCTTCTAGGGGACCTCTTCCCTTGCCGATGGGTGAGGTCATAAGACCGGACCTCTTAAGGCACCTGACACATTCAGGTACCCCAGAGTCTCAGTCTGTCCTGACTCGCTGAAACTAAAAGTGAAAGTGTCCAGACATGATGTCTCTTGAGGGAGGATATTCGTACGACAAGATAGATTAATTTGTCTCCTCCAAGAGTCCGAAGTACCAGTGGGACAAGGTACAAAAGTAAAAGGGAAAAAAACACAGTGTGTGAGTGTTCGACCGTTATTCTCTTATGCTATCACCCTCTACTTTCACCAAATAGGGGACGAGCTACAGAAACAGTTGTCATTTCAGTGAAAAGACCGTATCCAGTGTCTCGGGTAGTAGAAACAAAGAGAAATCTAACAAACTTTGTGTCACGAGAAACTTAGATACCTACTTCTATCACCTTTACAAAAGGATCCGGTGTTCGTGTGTTAACTTATTGTGGTCTGTGAATGAGAGGTAAACAAGCATCCATCGGTACTGTAGTTGTCACAATGAATGGTAAATAACATTTTAGAAATTTGTCCGAAAAATTTTTCTTCTTCTACTTGTTTGAAACAAAAAATGTCATCAAAATCTAATTCTTCGGCAAAACCTTTCTTCAAGTGTATAATAAACTCTCTGTTGTGATCCTAATTATTTAGACTTAATACATAAAAATGGAATTATAATATTTCTTGGAATTTTACCTTTTAAAGTGCACAAACATCTCTATTATCATGTCACTTGAGGCATACGGGTAACGGGTCGAAGTTGTGACAGTCGTGAATCGCAACAAAGGCGAACGGTGGAAAACAAACAACAGGGACTTTAATACGAGAAAATAGATATTTATGAAAAAAAAAGACGAATAAGGTAGTCCGTTAGAATGTATTGAAATTTTTAATGTCACTAACTCCAGTAAAGTACGATAGGACGAAAGAGTCTTTCGTGACAAAAGATTTTAATCAAGTCTCTTGAATGACGCTCTCTGAGTGTGTAGTCCTCTGGAGACGAAGACTCCCTATAAATAAAACCCCTTTCAACACAATCTCAGCCCGTACTTACTATTCTACCATTCGCACCATTTCTCTTCCAACGGTACCCAGAGAAGACTGGGGACCTCTTGACTCTCCTTCGTCATCACATAACTCTTGTGGTCTGACAACAGAGTGAGGCCGGCGGTCCACCACGAGATCTATGTCTTGTCCAAACGAGACTTGTAGTCCGAGCCAGGGACACCCCACACAGAAATGTCGGATTCTTCATACCTACAAAAAGAAGACGGTAAATATTCTGAAGGAAACGTAACTCCGTAACTTGTACTATTAATGTTTACTAAGAAACGAACAATTTCTACATTCATAAAAGGTCGTGAATTGGATCTCTCCTCGAAAGTCTAAACAAAAGGGAAGAATTATCGGAATGAGACACATATCCTTTTATTATTGTTGTCGGATACAAATCTTTGAATAAGTCACATAACATGACTGTAACAGGAAGTTAATACGTCTCTTTGGTCTGTTAAAACATATCCTATCCATATATGATAAAATATTTATGGATTGACAGTATTAGTCATCTTAAACTCACTACCGTTTCCCACTCGTAAAACCTCATAATTCCATAAAAAAGTCCGATGAAAAACTCATTTCATCTCCCGAACTTCATCTCCCGTTGTAAACATGTTAAATCAGTTTTTTCGGCGTATCTCATTGAAATCCCCTTTTTTTCCGTCAATCACACTCCCGTACACCATGGGTCGTTACGACACTCCCGTCTCGTACGGACGCCTGTCCTCCCGGTGACAGTGTTCAGAACGAGTCGCAAGACCCTGTCTTCCGTCGGGGACACTCGTCGGGGATTCAGTCCTGTCAAGACACAGTATTAGAGAGAACTCCACACGACGTACTGTAAAAAATAATTATTATCAATTTAATAGTTCCAAAATTTTAGTAAATGAATTTAATCTCGTCTCCGATACCAAGATAGGGGTACAGTATGACAATTAAGACTCCTTTTACGTATCCCCATCTCAATTTGGTCGTCACCCTTGTAAAAAAGGATTTTCAAAAAAGAAATCCAGTTCTTAAAGGTTTTGAACAGAGTCTAGTATTTTAGCATCGTAGTATTTCGTAATCTCTATCCTGGAAGCACTAACATATCTCCCATACCCATCCCATACCTAAGTGAGGAGAATGAATCTCTTAATTAAACAGGTCCCATTGCGTCCACCACTCACCGTCTCGTCACAGAGGTTTAAATTCTCGAAAAACGTGACCTGGTACCACAACGGTACACTTTCGTATTTTCACCCGGCTTTATTAATTGGAGTTTATTGGCTGTGGTCACTTACTTGACAAGTTGTATTTCGTTTGAAAGGTCTGTTAACTTTGTAAAAGTAACAATTCTAAAATACATAAGACTGGTAAACTTTACTCAGAAAAGGTTTACACAGCACAAGAAGGGACGGAAGACAGGGTCTTGCGACTCGTTCTGAACACTGTCACCGGGAGGACAGGCGTCCGTACGAGACGGGAGTGTCGTAACGACACATGGTGTACGGGAGTGTGATTGACGAAAAAAAAAGGGATTTCACTGAGATAAAGGAGGACAAAGGGAAGAGAAAGACACGAACCAAAAACACCACAAACAGATCAAACCGTAAGAACGGGAAGGATTAAACACCAAAGAACTACACAAACATTTTTATAAATAACTCGTGTACGACACACGGAACACCACAGACTCTCCGCAAACGAGATCAGTCGTTTACTCACTCATTCAGTCTAGTCACTAGGGAACGAGGACACCGCGAGTGTAGGATCCCACCCTCCCTCACCAGTCTCCATCAGTAAACTCTCATCGACATGATTTACTCGTTTAATGTGTCATCCAGTCGTCGCCCATTGATTTCCTTCCGTCTTGTCCACATTCTCTTCTCACCTAGTGGTTCAATTAACAATCACTTCAATTGATTGTCAGTTCCCCTTTTACCCTTTCCCTCGACC
Source organism: Capra ibex (assembly GCA_006410555.1). NCBI lineage: Eukaryota > Metazoa > Chordata > Mammalia > Artiodactyla > Bovidae > Capra > Capra ibex. Next base: position 10,142,530 of record SJYO01004576.1, read on the forward strand.
TACCAAAGAAGACGTGCGACCCCTGTCTTCGTGATCCTGGACGGAAAAACTCAGGAGTAAAATTGGAAAAAACGAAAGAAGACCCCAAACTTACAGACTTTAAGATCTCATCAAACGATTAACTAGAGAACTCCACATGAAATTATATTATCAAATATCAATTATACATCGATGAATATGACAGAAGACCTTCGATTTCTTACTCTGAAACTCGTCCTACAAACCACAGTTTAAATTGCGCACCGTGACTCACCTACGACTAAGAACTAATTGGTGGACGTCCTCCTCTCTGCACGGGACACTATTTACTAGACCGAACTTATCACACTTCTACTATGGTCATGATCATCTATCGGAACCACACAAATAGCAAGACCTGTAAAACCTACTCTTATAACTATAGTCTATCAGACTCCTCGTAGTGCCCATTGTCACACCTGAGGCTAGTCTGTGAACGGAATTCAGAAGGGGTGAATGATGGACACACCGAACCTCGTCCAAAGACGAAGGAGACGAAGGTGAGAAGTCCAAGGAGCAAACACTCGTACCCCTCTTGTCGTGTACCCCGACCACTCTTGATTCAGTCCCGTTTCCACGAACCGATCTATTAGTAGTCGATTTGCTCAACGACCCGACACCTGCTACTGTTCGGTAAGCCTTCGTAGTCTCTGTGGCTCGAGTTCCCGTTTGTTCACTATGAAGACCAAGCAGGTCGGTCGTAAACGTTTAATATCAAAAGGAGCAAAACAAGAAGGTAAAATTAAGAATATAAACAAACTTAATTTTCTACAGTATACAAAATTTAAAATTATAATCTTAATCAAGAAAGTTTTCTTTTTTCATCATTATGAGTTTGGTAAGTCAAACCAAGTAGTTGTACATTAAAATGAGAAATTTTAGGATAATATGGTGGACGTTGAAGATTTTATATAGTAAACCACTTCTAAGTACACATATAAAGAATTAACGAAATGAATCTTGACCTTTATTTCCTTGACACCTACACAGACACGGAACGGAGACACCACCTCGAAGAACGAATGAGACGCTTATCTAGGGAGGAAAACTTTTATTCGATACAAAATAATCTGGTGGTATTAGACACCATATTAAACACAAGTATGTGACTGAATATTTTTAAGAGACGGTCTCAGTTTTCTTTACGTGTCACGTCTCACGGTCCTTACCTCATCTACGGGTCACCTTGCAAGTAACTTACTTACCCGCCGACGCAACTGGTAAAAAGTCTTTGTCGACCTCTCTCTTGAGTGACAACGGTTTACCTTTTGATGTTCTTTCTTGTACACAAGAACTTTGGACACTACACTTTGGTTTCCCTTTAAGTATACTACAGTTTCGAGAACTGTCAACAGAACATGTTTCATTTTCGACTCCCTCTCACAACTCTTTCAATTCATGTAAAATCACACACGTCTCGAGTGCACTTTCCCTAGTAGAACAACCCTCGTGGTAACGGCAAAAAGACATCAAAAACATAAAGTCCAGACGAAAAAGGTAATTCAGACTCCTCGGAGACCAAAATGTTGGAGGACCATTACTGAACTGTTCACTTGTTACGGTGGATAACTCCAGACCGACCGGATTTGTTCCTTTCAAACACAAAAACGACACCTTTAAGTAAACTATACGGTTTATTGAATCGATTGACGAACGTACTAATTTTTCGTCAACTAAAGGAAGGTCAGTCATCAATTAATATTTTCATTTTATATATGTAATATATACACTAAAAATTTTAGGTCTTATACAGATCCAGATATTTATAACAGACATTTCATTGTATGTGTGACCGAAAAGGTACTGTCAGTAAGATCTTTATCGAGTTTCAAAGTGTGAATCTCACCGAGGACCAGACACCTCCTCACACTAACAAGACAAGTTGGTCAGTATATTTACACACTAAGGGTCGTACAAGGTCAGTGGTACCATCCAGAACCCCTACGCATCTACTTATTCTGTACCAGGAGACGTGTAAAATCGATTGGTCATAAAATTTCTAAAGAAAAGTCTTCAAACGTAATTACAAATTTTATAATTTTATCGTTATTATAAATTTCTCATAACCGTTATGCCCCAACGGAGTTTTCAAGTCTTGAAAAACCAGTTAGGTCATATACATGGACCGTACTACACCTCTATAAACTAGAACGAACCTTAACCAACCAGACTATGCATACCTTTCATCACGGATATTGGTAATAATCATACCAACAATTATATCAGTTCATAAAAATTATTAAGTCAACGACTATTATATAAGTCAAAGAATCACACACCGGTCTCTCGAAAATTTCATTTAAAATAAAACCGACACGAAAGAACGATTAAAAATAAAGATCCAAAACACCATAAAAGACGATAGGGATTAAGTACAGTAAGTGTAAAAACTTTCTATGGGTAAAAAGTTCCAGTCAAACTTAAGAAAATAGTTGAATAACGGTAAATTCACTATGGATCAAAACAGGAGTCATTAGACAACTCATCAACGAGGGTCTTTATTATAACCTTCAAAGAGACGTCCTTTAATTTCCTCACATAACTCCTGTATCCACCAGGACCCCTCTAGACTGCTTTTCCTGTGACCACAAAGAAGTGAACTATGGTCGAAATACAATGGCTACTGATGTAGAGACACCGTAGAGTGGAACCCGTCTACTGGGTCAAAACGTTTCATTGGTCACCGGCACTTCTGTATTATCCGTTTTTCTCAACTTTTAAGTAAATGAACAAATACTTAACTAATTAGGTTAAATGTTTACTTACTTACGTAGGTCCGTCAATTCGGCGTTTATAAACGACTCAGGGATGACACACGGTCCACAGTGAAATCCGAGGCCCCTACATCGTGTCCCTTCCCCTCTCTTTGCGAGAAAGGGACCTCCTCTACTACACTATCACTCCTCCTACCAACCCTCCTTTCAATACTGGTTGGATCTGTCGTATAATTTTTCGTCTCTGTAATGAAACGGTTGTTTCCAGGCAGATCAGTTCCGATACCAGTTTCTCTAGGTCGGTCAGGCAGGATTTCCTCTAGTCAGGACCAACAAGTAACCTTCCTGACTACAACTTCAACTTTAAGGGTTATGAATCCCTTCTCGACTGAGTAAACTTTTCTGGGACTACGACCCTTTCTAACTTCCGTCCTCCTCTTCTCCTGGTGTCTCCTACTCTACCAACCTACCGTAGTGACTGAGTTACCTGTACCCAAACCCACCTGAGACCCTCAGCCACTACCTGTCCCTCCGGACCGCACGACGCGTCCCCAGCGTTTCTCAGCCTGTACTGACTCGTCGACTTGACTCGACTCCTCCTACTTATTTGTTCATACGACATGTCACAGTCCTCTTACACGCGATTGTTCTTTTCCCTTCTCCTCCACTCTCTGCCCCTTACCACCACCACTATTAATATACTCCTACAGTCCTCGCCGAGACTCCTCTCCCCGAGGAACCGTCTGGGGACCTACTTCTCGCACGGGGACACACGTAGAGACCCACCACGTGGAGTCCGGACTACACCAGTGTCTTGTCGTCCCGTGACGACTCCGACCTTTTGCCTCATCCCGCAGAGGGCAGAGCAGACACAGCGAAGACTTCCGAAACAAAAGACTAGAGGGTAAAAACGACAAGTAACTGACCATAAGTAATAGTATTTTTACAAGTACAAAACAACATCTGAACAATGGACTTATGGACGTATAGTGGTGTACAGTGACAACAAAATATCGTGAGTCTGAACCATAGGGACCTGAAACAACGAAGGAAACAGCTAAGATTACTTATCACGACAAATCAGTACCCATATTGTTTCCCTTAGTACCTAACCTTTTTCGTAGATCCAAGATTGGGATCAAAACAACGACTGACATTTTATTACATTGTAAAGACCTGGTATCAAATCCATATTTGATTTCCTCAACCTAATCTATTGACGGTTCTAAGGAGAATCAACATTTTAAGACTAAAGTTACTAAAACTGTTTTTAAGGGGTCCTCTTTAACTTATGAAAGACAAAGGAAAATTTTTTTATCAAAAAATTTTATAACTAACTAACTAAACCGACGTGACCCAGAGTCAACGACGAATGCCCGAAGAGAGAAACGACACTCGCCCCTGATGAGAGATCGACGCCACACGCCCGAAGAGTGACGCCACCGAAGAGAATCACACCTCGCGTTCGAGGTCCCGGACACCCGAAGTCATTGACACCGGGCACCCGAGGTCTCGTGTCCGAGACATCAACACCACGTACCCGAATCAACGGGACGTCGTGCACCCTAGAGGGACCTCGTCTTTAGTTTGGTGACAGGGGACGTAACGTTCCGTCTAAGAATTGGTAACCTGGCGGTCCCTTTGGGATTTCAATTAAAAATTTAAATATATATAACTCCACGTATTTAGAATCTACATGTCGAATAGCCTAAAAATGTATAATACACGAGAAAAACCTGGAAAGACTTTAAAATTTTTTTATATATATATAAACAAAGGTAGACACCAACTAACTCAGACACCTACCTTTTCATACCTCCCGACGGACATGTACATATAAGATTTATAGAAAAGGGTTAGACCTTTACGGATATAAGTTATGGATCCGTTCATAAAAATCTTCTTACCTTAAAATTTTGAAAGGGTAAAACAACGTAAAAACATGTGAATTAAATATCTAATTCTTTCGTTGTCTAAATTTCCAAAGAGAATGTTGTATTTTTAAACCAGGGTTGTAACTGAAATTTCTTTACGATTCCATGGAAAAGAGAATTTGTGTGAAGATTTGAATGAAGGTGTGAAGAACACTCTCAAAAAAATTATAAAACACGGCCAAGAATTGAATGAATTATAATGTTTGTTCGTCCACTATCCCAGGACCCCATCTTACTAGGAGAGTGATCTCTTCGCTCGGCGAGTCGTGTACTGTAACGGTCGTGAACACAGACAGAGATCACCCATAAGGAAAACCACTGAAATGGTTCTTGAGGAAAAGAAACGTAAAACTACACTTGAGACACCACGAAAAAAGTGACGACCATCACAACTTTCCGTTGTTTTAAGAAAATCTAAGGTAAGAGAAACTCACGTGGAGAAGTTATTTTAATGCTGAAAGAAGGGACCTAAATATCTGAGTACAAAACTTACATTGGAAAATTAAAATCTTTGTTTGTGGTTTCAACCTCCATCATTTATTACTTCAAAATTATTCAAGTCTACATGTGATAAACACAATTACCTATGTCTCGGTGATAAATATTTTATAAGTTAATAATCTCACTTGTGTACTCCATCCACAATCACTTACTGAATTAATATCGAGTTTAGGGACAACGAGAATCTTTAACCCCCTTCTCAACGTTCATCATTTTCTTGTACGTGACTTCATCGAGTGATTAATCCTACACATAATCGTTTGACCTTAGTTGGGATACTCGATTTGTAAGTTTCGAGTGAGACACACAATCACAATTACCTGAAAACATTAAGACCCGTCCATAATTAGAAAATTCTCAGTAAATAATGTCAAGAAAAGTACTACACCTGAACTCGCAATCAGGGAAGTGGTAAGGTTTCACGATTTATAATGTTCCTAGGGGAATTCTCTATAATAACCGACCCCTGGTGTTGAGAATTAATTTCACCCCCCCTTTCTCGGTAACTGAGTAACTATCAAATATAATCTAAAAAGTCTGTGATTTGTCGGTACGACTTATAAAAGTCATTCGTAAAGATGATTCATATCTACCCCTTTTTGCCAAGTCTCGACCGTCACTGGTCACAAAGAATCTTATTCAAAACACCTTATAACCAAGACACTTTACCATTATTTACAATGTACTTTAATTTTTGGTTGGTTGTTTGTCTTGAGACCCATACATAAGACGTTTCGTGATCTAACTTACTTCGACCTCCCAAAAAACAAAAAGGTCGATATAACCCTATGTCATATCAAAGAGTAAACTGCCGTCCCTAAGAGTCCCGGACATTAAACAGACATATAGAACATGAAGAAAGACATTCTACTTCTTCCCCTCCACTCTGTCGTTATCATACGTCGTAAAGAGTTTGAATAAACCGGTGCCTCAGTAAAAAATCTCACAGAACCCTTGAACCGTACGGTCTCCTGTGGTACCCACTTCCACTAATCCGACTTTAGCAAAACACCTATCTTTTGATTCTGTCTATTAAATTCATGAGTTCATCGATCTCGATCATTCTAAGGTCTGATTAAGAATCTAGTGACAAGAAAGGCAGTCTCTTTTTTTCTTTTACATTACCGAGTCTTCTGTATCCAAATTTATACAATCTGACATTTATTCCGAAAGTAACAGTAGAAAATTCTAAATGACTTCAAAGTACAGGACAGGTTCCAAGATCCAGACTGGTCTTTACCGTCATGTCCACCAGTACAGAAAGTCGACGTAACGAGTGTTAAACGTCTTAATGGATTTAGACGAGAAAAATGACCTCTTCCGTCACCGTGGGGTGAGGTCATGAGAACGGACCTTTTAGGGTACCTACCTCCTCCGACCACCCGACGTCAGGTACCCCAGCGATTCTCAACCTGTACTGACTCGCTACAGTGAAAGCGAAAAGTGAAAGTAAGTAACCTCTTCCTTTACCGTTGGGTGAGGTCACAAGAACGGACCTCTTAGGGTCCCTACCCCCTCGGACCACCTGACGGCAGAAACCCCAGCGTGTCTCAGCCTGTGCTGACTTCGCTGAATCGTCGTCGTCGTCGTCGAGAAAAATGAGGGGTGATTTTAATCCTATTTGTCCCAGAATCAAGAGTTCGGGATCAAAATTGAAGGATAATACATGTCCAAATTAAAAGTAAGACAACTACTGAAGAATTTACCCTACTCCTCTCTCAAATCGAATAATATTAACTGAGAATTAATTTTGAAGGTATAAGGACTATCTTTTTGAAATTATAAAATGTAAAACATACTAAATCGAACGAATAATATTTTAAAATTTCTTTATAGAATAATCTAGTATCGGATTATACCAGTCTGAAGAAAAAATTCTTAATCGGCACTGACTCGTTTCGTGTCGTGTGGTACATGACCCCACTGTCCGGTTCTTTGTCCTCGTCGTCTTCATAAAACAATTACGTTCTTTTAAGACCTATTAAGTACACTCGTCAAAATTCTAATTCTTAAGGTGAAACTGTTTATCCATGTGGTGTGACTATAAGAAACCAAATCCCCTTTTCGACACCGAATGGAATATTTTATACGACAAACCACGAAGAAGAAATATATCCTTGAATTGTACTAGGAATAATGTGTCTTTTCCCGTAAAGTCCTTATATAATCGAATTTAATGAATATACAACCTATAAATTACAATGTTTCTATTTATCAACTAATATAATTATCAAAAGGACCCGATAAGACCGTTTTAATTATCACACATAAGAAGAAAAATAAGGAGGTGAGGAGAGACGGGGGACTTTGACAGTAACAATTATTTTTCAGAACCTTTTTCTTTCTTAAATGAGTAACATTCACTGTCCTCCAAATTGACGTTAAAACACAGGAACCTTTTGACAAATCTTTTAAAACCATTCGTAATTCACGAAGAGACTTTCCTTACTCCACAATACTCTATCCGACGACTACCAATTATCTTATTGCCATGATCCTCACCACTCGCCCTTACGACGTCCTCTTCGTCCCACTCACTCACCGAAACGTCGCTATCATGACTAGGCATACATAGGGAAAGGAGAAAAATAAAAAAAAGGTCAAAATAACTTTTTATTTTTATTAACTGTATATCTCGACATATTCAAATTCTATATGTCACATTGCTAAACTGACTGTGGTACTTGACTACTAGAATTATTTAAATCATTCGTAGGTAGTAGAGTAAATTCTTTAGGTTTTTTAAAAAAAGGAATGTTACTCTTGAGAATCCTAAATGACAATTTTTGAAAGTATAAATCGTACCTCGTCACAATTAATATAAATAGTACAACACACATATTGAGAACATGAATTAATAGAATATTGATCTTCAAACATGAAAAACTGACGGAAATAGGTCAAAAGGAAGGGGGATGGTGACGGACACCTTTAGACTAAAGAAAAAGATACTCAAAAACAAAAACTTCACATTGAGAAGATGTTCCGATACAATCAAAGACAATGTACACTAAACTATAAAGACACGCAAAATCTTACTAGTGGCACTATTAACAGTTATACTAGACAGTGGCTTGTTTTCACAACGTGACAATGACTGATATAAGGTGTACGATATGTGGAGTATGGACACTGAGTAAATAAAACGTTGACCTTCAAACATGGAGAATTAAAGGGAGTCGATGAAGAGAGGGGGGAGTGGGAGAAGGGGAGACCGTTGGTGGACAAACAAGAGACACAGATATTGAAAAGAACAAATAAGTAAACAAAACAAGAAATCCAAGGTTTATACTCACTTTAGGATGACATAAAAAGAGACTGAAGAAAGTAAATAGTATTATAGGAGATCCAGACAGGTAAACAACGTTTACCGTTCTAAAGTAAAATTAATTAATTCATTAACAAATTCCGGTGTACCGTACATCCTAGAGTCTAACTTTCTAACTTTCCCTAGTCTTCTAAGGTAAAAAATACCGACTCACTATAAGATAACACACTCCTGAAGGGACCACCACGTCATCAATTCTGAGGTGCGAAGGTGACATCCCCCGCGTCCAAGTCAGGAACTAGTCTCTTAATTCTATGGGGTCTACGACGCACCGTGTCGACTTTTTCTTTCAAGGTAA